>CAEGAF010146557.1:0-14061 GCA_903067075.1 Micropoecilia bifurca
TTCAGATACTTTAAGACTTTAACTCAAGTAACATTTCAGTCAGTGACTTGGACTTTTACCAAAGTCATATTTTGGAGAGGAACCTAAACTTCTACTGGACTCTGAGATTTCAGTACTTTATACAACACTGTGATAAATGCACATAAAGAGAGAACGGTACAAAATGGTGGACTCTGTAACACGAAGGAGGAGAAACGGCGTCTTACCGATGACGAAAGCCTCTTTGGACTGAGCGCCGTGCTCGTCGTACCAGGGCGGCCGGCCGGCGGTGTAGATGGTACGTGTGCCGGTGCGGAGCAGAGGCGGCTCCGTTTTACTCAGAGAGGTGGCGCTCTTCCTGCGGGGGGCCCCGGCGTGAGGCAGGAGCCGGTCCAGCGAGTCCTCGCCGCTCCCACTGCAGGACAGCAGGCGGGTCAGAGACGACGCATGGCGAGCAACAGATCTGGTCTGATCCAGCTTTAAGGTCTATGGCAGCATTTCCAGAATAGCTTCAGAGTTCAGCTTTGACTTCTGATGATATTTTTCACACAGTAAATCCAAATGCTTGGTGATGTTGTGAGGTTTAATATTTCTCTCTGTAAAACGAACACAAGTCACATTCGCTTTGGTCTCCTTCTCTCAGGGTTATGATGCGTTTCGCCTGTCAACATTAAAAACACTTAAAGACTGAAATGTCCAATTTCTTAGTTAAATCTAAACACCTGTGATGACTTTGGTAAAATTTCTGGAAGGCTATTAAAGATGGGGAGAGAAAGAGGAATAGATGGATTGTTAGTTGGATGGATGGATGGATGGATGGATGGATGGATGGTATCTTAGCTTTATATTTCATCAGTTGACCTGAATTCAAAGTCCAAATAAAACAAAAACACGTATGCCATACAAGATGGCTGCCCTGGGAGTGTTGCTGTGAACTCTGGAAGTCCAAAGAGTGCGTTGGTAAAACCAAAGTAAAAAAAAAAAAGCAGAGATTTTGCAAAAATTAAATTGCCCAAAGACAAATATTCAATCAATCGATATACTGTATTTTCCGCACTATAAGGCACCTAAAAACCTTCAATTTCCTCAAAAGCCGAAAGTGCGCCTTATAATCCGGTGCGCCTTATATATGGACCAATATTGAGTCACAACAGGTCTAGCAACTACGGTAAGCAGCAGCCGACTTCATTTTCGCAGTAGAAGAAGAAGCGTGCGTTGCATGCTGGGATAAGTTGTCAGAACGCTGGTTTGTAATCTATTAATAATATTTGACTGACCTGTCTACCTACCAACTGTCTAGTCAGGTTGTCTGCAGGTCATTTAGCATCACGTTCGTCCAGCCGCCCCAGCCCAGTCGGAAGGCTCTCCTCACCAACCGGAGTCAAACTGTTCTGTTGACATTCCCTTTTAGAGCAGCTCCATCTAGTGGATGCATAACGTAACTCCAGCCTCAACTGTAGCGTCTATTCTATTTGCCTTATAATGCGGTAGGCCTTATATGTGAAAAAAGTTTTAAAATAGGGCATTCATTGAAAGTGCGCCTTATAATCAGTGTCTTATAATGCGAAAATACGTCCAGGCCTCATAGCGGCTACAGTTAGCCTGAATGTAGCTAGCATTGCTGCTGCTAGCTACATTCAGGCTCTTTCTCATTTTTTAAAGAGACATGAAAGGAAATGAAAACTAATGACTTTCCCATATGAATCTGAGACACCGAGCCAAATTAATCCCACACCTAAATCCAGATCCCGCACTTGCCCTGACCTCTGACCTCTGACCACACCGCGTGTGGAGACCGTTTAAATCCGTCTCCACATATGAAACCCGTCCTGGGGGGAAGTTTCCCTCCCACCGGTGCTGAGCAACAGCCCGGTCCAGTCAGCGCTTTTACTCACCTGCGGTCGCTTCTCAGTGACCAGCAGCCGGAGATCCGGGCTCCGGTGCTGTCGAGCAGAGACACGTCCGAACCGCTCGACATGTCAGCCGCTCGGTTACCGTGGCAACCTCCCGGAAACGACACCGGGTGGGAGCCTGGGCCGCGGAGGAGCCTGTTGCTGTGCGCAGCTCTGTGGACTGTGATCGGTGAAGCTGCTCCACGCTGCCGCCACAGCGTGGGACGCTAAGAGGATCACAGACCGGAAAGAGCCGCGCGGCTGGTATAAATAGAGACACCTGGAAACGCGAAGAGGACCAGGTGCGCTTCACCGGATGACCGCTGAGTCCAGAACACGTCAGATTAACCCTGCAGATAGGATTATTTTAGTAATCTATCCATTGTTCTGGTGATTAATCGATTAACCGCGTTATTTTTATTATTTTAAGTACTGAAAACTGTAGTAACTTTTATAAAGAACATCCATCCATCCATTTTCTTTACACCTTTGTCTCTTCGTGGGTCGGGAGGGTTGCTGGTGCCGCTCCAGCTGACGTTCCTGCACAGTAAAAATGCTGGTGTTGAATTAACACCCAAAAGTGTCCATATGTGTCCAAGTCAGCTGGTGTTAAAGAAACACTTTTGAAAGTGTTAAAAGATTGACACCTACTTTTTGTTAAATTACCATTGGTCTATATACTGAAAGGGGTTTAAGAAAAGTTTAACTTTCCATTTCTGTGTATTGTTTTGAGTATTTTCCACTGGATTTGATTGATATTGGCACCTTGTGGGTCAATTATTTACTTTTTTAACACCACATTGTGTTTTGTGATCAACACTACACTGGTGTTACTTTTAATGTATTTTAACACCAGCACTGTTGTAAATGTTAATGTGACTCTCTGTATTGTTGAATTTAACACCAGCTGACTTGGACACCTATAGACACTTTTGGGTGTTAATTCAACACTGGCATTTTTACTGTGTGGTGAGAGGCGGGGGTCAGAGGTCACCCTGGACAGGGCAACACAGAGACACACAGGACAAACAACCACACACACCGAGGGGCAATTTAGACAGACCAATTAACCTGATAGTCATGTTTTTGGACTGTGGGAGGAAACCGGAGTACCAGGAGAAAACCCACCATGCACAGGGAGAACATGCAAACTCCATGCAGAAAGACCAGGGCCGGGAATCGAACCCAGAACCTTCGAACCCAGAACCTTCTTGCTGCAAGGCAACAGCTCTACTAACTGCGCCACTATAAAGAATATGATTATTACATATTTGTTAAAACTGTCTCCGTGTTGTAGCTAAATGTATTTATTCAAGTATCAGTAAAATGTAGCTGTCCAAGAAATTACTCAAGTAAAAGCGAAAAAGTATTTTATTAAAATGTCTATTCAAGTACTGAGTGACTGATCAAATTATCAATCATTGAATAAAATTACATAATCAGACTGACCAAAATATGAAGTTAAGTGAAATTTTGGTATTTTAAGGATGAAAATGACAATAATTAATATAAGTAACAAAAAATAACAATAAAAAAACTTTGAAAACTGCAGATGTGTGTCTGTGTCTGGTGAAATTTTGGCTAAAACATGTTTATTCTTAGAAATACTTCATAATAAAATTATTAACGTAAAAGTAAGAAGTACAGTATAGTAAAGTTACTCAAGTAAATGTCACTATAGTACCAACCAGATGTACCATGAATGTGTTTCATAATTCATCTAACAACAAATTTAAAAAAAGAAACAAATGATAATAATAATATAACGGTAATAGTACCACAAAATATTGTGATACAATTCCAATGTCGCCTACTGCTAGTATAGTAACAAAAAACTGCAACCAGGTAAGAGCATAGGAGATATATCAACATATATTTACTTTAATATTCTGTTCAAATATTCGGAACATCTGATTTAATATTTAAAACGTCATCAGACAAAAATATAAAGTTATAGGCAATTTGTTTGTTTTAAAAGACCAAAATGAAAAGAAGTTACACATGCAGCATAACTACAGAATAACAAATTCAGTCTGAATTAATATTTTAATCATGAACCCAAAACAAACAGATTCATGTTATTCTCTTGGTGGATGGAAATCTAGAGGTTTCCTACCAATCCGTGACGTATACAGTGACGTAATTCTCCTCACTTACTTTTAACGCAGAGTTTGATCAACAACGAAATAAGTAAACTAATAAATACACAATAATATAAATATTTAGTCGCAGCTGTTGTCACAAGTGGATGACAGATGTTTTGTTTTGGATGAAGTAGCAGAAACAAAGCGCGTCAGTGTGAATGTGGTCAGTGTTACGTCACAGGATAACCGAGCTGCTGCGGAATGGATGCGGTTAATAAACGCGTGATTATTTGTTTTCCTGTGTTTGTTATTTAAAAACAGGAAAAAGCAACGAATGGGAGCGGAGTCTACCTGTCCGAGCGGGAAGTCATTATTTTCTGTCTCTCTGCATCCGCCGGGATCCTGCATCGACTGCAGCCTTGAATGGAGTCCGTCTTGGACACGCTGGGGGATTATGGGTAATGTAGTTCATCACCACCATCATCATTAATCCGTCTCCAGAGGTGGACAGAGCGGACAAAAATGTACTCAAATAAGAGTGACGCTACTTCAACAAACAAGAATTTACTCTAGTAAAAGTATTTGGTAAAAAAAAAAAAAGAAAAAAATCTACTCAAGTACCGAGTAACTGATCAAATTATTAATCATTTAATATTTAAAAATTACATAATCAGGTGGACCAAAATACACGTGGATGTTTTGGTATTTTTAGGACGAAAATGACAATAAGTCATACAAGTAACAAAGTAAAATAAAATAAAAATCAATAAAAAAGAAGAACTTAATCCAACAAAAACTGCAGTATGATGAATTTTTGTTTTTACTCAATTTTACTCAAGAGTAGAAATACTTTGTAACAAACTACTCAAGTAAAAGTAAAAAGTACAGCATAGTAAAAATACTCCTAAAAGTGTTGCTTTTGAAAAAAAGTTCAAGTAAATGTGACTGAGTAAATGTATTTAGTTACAACCCAACTCTGTCCATCTCACATCTCAAAACAACTGGCACACAAAGAAGCACCAGTACTTTAATAGTTTTGTTTAATAATTAAATTTTTGACATAAAAATTCAGACAATGTTTAAAGATACACATGAATATAATAATTAAGCAGAAATCAGAGCAGAACAACATTAGATCAGATTGTCATGATGCTTTTCTCCTCACAGTTCACAGTCTGTAAAGATGGCGTCTGTCCATCATGTCGATGTTGTGTTAAAATCGTTCAACTCCATTCTGCAGCTCAGATGGATTTATTCCTAATCAAAGCGTCCGGTTTCTCCAGCTACGATATTCTTCCAAAAGGACCTAGAAGAATAAAAACACCATCAGAAACATTCGGTGCAGTTATTTTTCGGTGTCCCAGCTGCAAGCAGCTGCTTCTTATTTCATCCAGACAGTATGATTGGAAACAGCTGGGACGGCTTCACACACAAAGGAAAAATCCACCGTCTGACATGTTAGAGCTTGTTGGTGAAGCCTGCGCCGTAACAAAGTGTAAAAACAACAATTTGCTGTCACTGGAAAAGACAGAAGGGGGTTTGTTTCTGAGCGGTTGCCAGGGAACAGACAGAAAACAATCAATCTTGCAATACTCTGGAAAAAACAGCACAACGTTGTTTTTTTTACTTAAACATTGAAGAAAAGCCACAGAATGAGACGTGAGCAATGTTAAATGTTCTCTTTTCTTTAAAGCTGACCTGATATGGTTCCCTGATCAGTTTAGGAAAAATCTATGGTCTATACAAAACATGCTCTTCACAATTTTGCACAAAATTATTCTAAAATTTCAGTTTTGAGCCCCTTTTAGAAAAAGCTGTTTTATGGCATCCTGTCACTTTAAATCTAAATAAGCTGCTGCTGGCTAAACCCCGAAACTCAACGTTTACACTCAAACATGAAAATGGGTTCAAACAGATGAGCAATTATAAAACCATACACCTTTGAAAAGCATTAGTAGAGCCTCCTGCCCAAGCAACAAGAATGCAGCAAGTGGCTCCTGGATGGTAAGTCAACAAAAACAAACAAAAAAAAACCCTCTTGTGTTTTCCAGCAGCCATTGTACAGAGGTAAAACCGGCTGTCCAAATGCGCTGGAGCTCTGATCAGCTCGGCTGGGGTTGCTCAGTAACAGCACAGTGCCTGTCGAGCATGGGAAGATTTTGAAACGGCTCATTTTCCAGGCACCAAGAAAACTTTAACTTAAAGCTGGAAACATATAGGTGTTTTTTTTTTTTTTTTTACTACTTGGGCTGTTTTTAGAAGCAGCTGAGTCCCAAATGTAAATATAAAAAAAATTAGAATTTTCTTTAATGGTCCCCTTTAAAGCTGTTATTTATTTTACCAGTAGCTGACCAGCTTTGATGAGGTCAAATGACCAATTATTTTTAATAAAACGAGAGTTCAGGCACTACAGGCTGTGTGAAGCTGAGCAGTTAGATTAGATGTTTGTTTTTCTGACTTAACCATACATGAAAGATAATCTGTAGACATTTTTTCTGCCCCCATCATTTCATATCTACTGCATCTGCCAGGGTGAAAACAGATAAGATGTTACAGACAGAATGGCTCCGTAAGGTTGTTAAAACTTAAACCTTTCATATTAAAATGCTCTATAGCGTTTATGTTGGACATGTTGTGTGGAATGATTTATTAAGCTTGTGCAAAATATCCAAGATTATGTAGATCTGTTTATGTTTCACAATTCTTCAGTGTTTTAAGGGTTTCTGGTATTGTTTCAGAGTGTAACCGCTATGTAAACGCTGTAAACTTTCCAGCTGAACTTATTTTGGACTAAATGAAACACTGCACCAACATCAGCTGATGACACGACTCCCCACATCATCACAGGCTGTGGAAACTTTACCCTGAGCCTCCAAAGCAAAAACACTAAATATTACAGAGTTTTTCTGGTCCAGTTTCTACTGCAAATATCTTAGTAAACATGAAATAAGACAAAACTGACAAGCAGCTTTAAAGCACGAGATAGCAGATTGTTGTGAGTTAACAATTATTAATTATCGCCATTTCCTCAGTTAGTGAACGTAAAAATAAAACTATAGTCAAAAAGCGCAAAACAAAGCATCAAATGAAGACTGAGGGATCAGGTTCAATTAATATCACAATTATAGAAACAATGTCCATGTTTAATTTATTTACTTGTTACTTTTTGCTCAATTTTAAATTTCTGCTAAAATGACAAGTGAAGCAACTAAAACATTCAATAAACATATTTAAATCTTTGTTTCTGGCATAATGAAAAAAGTAAAAAAGGGAAATTTATGTTTTTCGTTTCTGTCTAGCAAATTAAAAAGACAACATTAAACTTTTTAAGTCAGAAAACTTTCAAACCACTTGGATAACCTCACCTCTGTTATCTGAGTCTGATAAGATGGGAGAATGAAAGTGAAAATGTAAAAGCAGGATAAAAGCAATCGATCGGCGTCTCGAGTTATTCTCTCAGGTTTTGTCCAGATTTTTGTTTAGTTGCAGCTCAATCATGTTCAGCACAGCAGGGAGCCTGAGCTGCAGCTGTGTGCTCACCGCTGGAGACCAGAGAGGAGACGTGTCAGGAGAAACGTCCAGAAGGAGAGAAAATACAGGAGAACTTCTCCTTTTAGTGCCAGAAAAAGCTAATTAATTCCAATTAATGCCACAATATTATTTTGATTTTAATAAATATGGCTGCAGAAACTACAGATTTTTGTTTTTGTTGTGTGAAAATGTCTGAAATGACCCTGAAGACGCCCCGTTTACCTCTGCTGAGCAGCTGCAGGTTGCGCCCTTCCTCCTGCACCTGGAGCTGCAGCACCTGCTGCAGCAGCTCCTGCCGAAGCGTCTCTTGCACCAAACCCATCCTTTGCAGCTTCTCCCCGTTTAGACGCAACAAAGCACGGCCTGCAAAGTGAAACCTGGTTTCAGAAGACTTTACATCATCATTTAGGCTTTTCCACTATTCTGAAGAAAATTAATCCACGGATGTTTTCACACCTGATAATCCAGGAGACTCGGTGTGACTGGGGCCCAAAGCTGCAACATTCGTTACATTTTCAGCTACTGTGGTTTGCTTTCACCATGTGTCAAATGATCAAAACTAATTGAAAACCCTGTTCCCCTCCTCAGCTGTGGGGGCACTGTGTCAAGAACCACTGAAGAAAACAATACAAAACTCTCAGAAGAAGACACTGAGCACAACTTCCTTTTTCATCAAATTTAAACAAAATGGAGGAGCGTCAGATTTTAGTGGTTGTGGAATCTCTCTTTTGTCTTCGGTAAAAGACCATTTCTGCAGCTGACATATTTGTTTTGGTTGCTATTACCCAGAATGCCCTGCATTATAGTCCATTTCCTGCTTTTGGAAGGGTCTCTGGTCCGTTTGGTGTTCACATAAGCATTCAAACCACGCCAGAGTTCACTTTAACCGAACTGAGATCGAGGTTTTTAGATAGACCAGAGTTTGCCGTTTTGGTTGCATCAGAGTTTGACTGCATGTTCACACTTCCCCAAACGAACCGAACTAGAGTTCAGTTAAAGAGCACCAAGCAAGGCTGGTGTGAAAACACAGCAAGGATCGGTTTAGTTCACTTTAATCAAACTCAAGTTCATTTGTCTAGAAAGTCAGGTTCCTTAGGGGAAATGTGAATATGCAATCAAACTCTGATACAACCAAAAAATGCAAACTAACCTAGGTCTCTGTTCAGTTGAATTCAACTTAGGTGCGCTTTGAATTTATATGTGAATGAAGCAGGAAGTGGACTACAACGCAGAGGATTCTGGGTAAATACAACCAAACGTTAGATGTGTGTTCCGACACAAGTCTAACGTTAAAAGGAGAAACGACTTGTGGTCTTTCACGAAACACAAAATATAAATCCTACAACTGCTACACCATTTTTATTTACATTTAGTGTCTGCTATTTAGGTTTCTATGTCATTTCCTTCAGTAGTTCTTGGTGTGGCGCCCCCACAGGAGAGGATGGGAATAGGTTTATCAATGAATTTGGATCATTTGAACCACAGCAGTGGCTGCACACTGGTGCAGTTGGTAGAGCTGTTGCCTTGCAGAAAGAAGGTTCTGGGTTCAATTCCCAGCCCCAGTCTTTCTGCATGGAGTTTGCATGTTCTCCCTGTGCATGGTGGGTTTTCTCCAGTTTCCTCCCACAGTCCAAAAACATGACTGTCAGGTTAATTGGTCTGTCTAAATGGTCCCTAGGTGTGTGTGAGTGCATGGTTGTGTGTCCTGTCTGTCTCTGTGCTGACTGGTGACCTGTCCAGGATAAAACCCGCCCCTCACCTGGAACGTTAGCTGGAGAGGCACCAGCATCTCCTGACCCCATTAAAGAACAAGGGTGTTAGAAAATGGATGGATGGATGAACCACAGCAGCTGAAAACGTAACAAATGTGGCAATTTTGGTTCCAAATCAAACAGAAACTTAAAACCCTTGATTTTATGCAATTTTATCAATTCTCTAAAGAAACTGAAAATTCTAACTGAGTTAAAACAGGAAAAGTTTAGCCTTATTTATTGTCAGATCACCTTATAACGGTGATTATGTGTCTTCTGATGGGTGTACCTGTGATGGCGTGCTGTGAGAACGCCTCCACGTAGGTCAGGTAGTTGTGTGGACAGTGTTTCTTCAGCCATTTACAGACGTCCTGCTGTGTCCAGAGGACGACGGGCCGGATCAGGCTGGGCTGCGTCGGACTCGTGTGATAGATGCCGTAATTGTCACTGGAGCGGTACTGAAAAAAAAACAGACAAGCAACAAAACTTTCAGGACAAAATAAGAGAAATTGTAGCTCAACTTTTAAATGTTTACTGCGAACTCGCGCTTTGTGGAAAAGACGGCTGCAGCCGAGCATAAAGGCTGAAAAAGTCATTTATATTCATGAGGGAAACCACCAGCACTTCAGAACGTAAGCTGCTTTGTTCAAAGGTGATTCGCAGGACTGACCAACACTTAATAGAAACATTTACTTGCAGAAACGGGTCACAACACAGTCCTGAAAACAGTCATGTTTGCAAACTTTTTGCCAGATATTGGAAACGCATCTGAAATGTATGCAGAAACACAAACGTCTGAAGAGTTTTCAATCTGTCGTGGATCTGAATTTAATTTTAAGCTGAACTCTGACAACCAGAACCAGAATGCAGAGTCTCTGCATGTGATGTAGAAAAACCAAGCATAGGCCACTGGGGTCAAACACAAACATTTACTGTTACGTACATATTGAATTCAGCAGTGCTGAGCAACACAGCTTACTAGTTAAATCTAAGATTTTTTTCATACCTAATCTGATTTTAACTGTTCAAAAATAAAGCCAAAATAATACAAGAATAAAGTGATAGCATTACATTATTTTTTCATGCTGGTGTTCTCATGAAATAACCACTTTATTCTCCTTCTGTTAAGACTTTGTTGTCATATGAATTTATGAAATATTTCATTGTGTTTATTTGAGTCAATGATGTCACAAGAGGTGCAGAACTGGAGCTGGAATCAGTAGAAAACGGCTGCTGATCAACTGTTTTCAGCTCTGCAGAAACATTAATGTTATTGTTGAAAACTGACCAAGTAAAATTCTTTAGTGATGAAATCTGACTTTTAAAGTCTTCCTCACAAACAACCTCCATGTGTTTTATCACACAAACCCAACTTCTGGTTGCAGATTACAAAGAAATGCCTTTGAGGGAGGAATTTGAGGGGGAAAAAAGCGATAAAGAGAGAAAGAACAAGATGTACTCAGAAGAAATCAAGACAATCAGCTTCCTTAAACCTCATGTGATGTCATCAGAGGAATGCACATGTGGAGGCTTGTTTTTATGTGGAAGACGAGACCTGAAATTACTTAAATAAAATTAAATACAAAACTAAATAAAACTGTAAAACTAGAGTAAAACAAAAAGTAAAACTAATGCGTTCTGCATGTCTCAAGCAACATCTAGGGGAAGTTTGATTAGGTTTGAGTTAAAGTCTGGGTGGTGAGCAGCTTTAAAAATGTCCAGGTTGTCATCAGTAATCCTGATGTCTTTCATAAGAAAGTCAGTTTTAAAGTTTAGTAAGTTTGGCTTTTTCTCCAACTCTGATTTTCTTTAATTTCACAGAATAATGATGAGCTTACAGTGAGGACTCAGCTTTTATATATATATATAGATATATATATATCTATATATATATCTATATATATATATATATATATATAGATATATATATAGATATATATCTATATATAGATAGATATATATATATATATATATATATCTATATATAGATATATATCTATATATATAGATATCTATATATCTATATATATATATGCCAACTCTTAAAATGGCATTCTAAAAATCCAACCACATAAACATCTTAATTCTGTGTCAAAATTAAAATAAATAAATAAATATTTTTTCCAATTATGCTAGTACATGAAAATAATATAACCGTTTCTTCACACTTATAGGATTTATAAACCTGCATATTATAGACTCTGAAAGACAGTCCCAAATTTATTTGATAGATTTCAGTTTTAAGATTACATTTTTTTGACAGTGAATAAACAATTTTAACTATTATAATTCTGAGATTAAAGTCAGGAATCTGAGGAAAAAGTCAGGATTTTGAGAAAAAAATCATTTTTGGAAAGAATTTTCATAAAGAGTGAACATTTTCATATCAAAGTCGAAATTTTCAGGAAAAAAAAGAAGAATTTTATGGAAAAGGTGAATTCTGAAATTAAAAGTCAGAATTCAGAGAAAAAAATCAATTCTTAGATTTAAGTCAAAATTTTTAATCTAAGAATTTTGACTGAATGTTTAATCCTTAATATTGAGCATCCTGAGTAAGGATGTTAAATATTCCACAATAAAACATTTTGCTCCTCTGAGCCTTCAGGGAAGGAACAAACGAGCGCAGATGATGAATACATGAAGAGCAAATGAAAGGACATGTGAAAGATGAAAGTGAAGTGTGCAAGCAGTAATAATGCTGCTCACAGAGCCGCACAACCGCGTAGCAACGATTAAGTTCACGTTCCATGAGACGAAAATAAACCAGCTGCTGCTTTGTGTGTGTTGCAGAAGAGAAGAGGCAAACAAAGCAAAGCCTGCGACTCTGTTATCAGCCCAGCCCAGTTCTGTTTGCAGCTTTAGCTTCAGCTCCTAAAGGCCTTTTAAACCGCCTTTCATGGGCTGGAAACAAAGCCGACTTGTAACCGCAGGCTGTAAATGAGGCCAGTTCACAGCATAGATGGACCGCGGCTGCCGACAACACTGACCGCGTGAGGAGACAAAGCTGCATCAGATAACAAGAGACTTTAATTTAAGCTGGAACCGCTAAAGCTTCTGACCGGGCTTCACAAAGAACTAGGAGGGAAACGAGACCGGCTCGGCCGACTGGATGCAATCTGGCGCAATGATTTCCGTTTCTCAATAAACAGACACAGTGGTGCAGCAGCAAAGTGTGAGCGCTGGAAGACCTGTACTATTTAAAGCTAAAAGGCGGTAAGAGCCGCCGTCCCGCTGGGGGAGAGCAGCTCCCATTCTCTGCTAACAAAGTGTCCATTAGCCACAAAGGAGGAGGGTTGGTTGGACTGGGATTTTTATTCTAGTCATGATTTTCTGCACAGAGGAAAAGATGCAGACCAGCAGAAAGATGGTCTGCATCGCAAAGTCCATTTTAGGGCTGAGCGACATGGATTACAAAGAAAACCTCAGATTTTTATCATATCAGATCCGGACACCCTAAGAAAATAAAGAAACATAATGAGAAAAAAAGTCCAAATAATGCCACAAGTAAGTCAGAATAAATTGAGAATAACGTCAATATATCAAGAGAATAAAGTTGGAATATTAAGAAAATAAACTCAAAATATCAAGAGAATAAAGTCAGAATATTAAGAGAATAAAGTTGGAACGTTAAGAGAATAAAGTCAAAATATCAAGAGACCAAAGTCAGAATATCAAGAGAATAAAGTTGGAACGTTAAGAGAATAAAGTCAAAATATCAAGAGAACAAAGTCAGAATATCAAGAGAATAAAGTCAGAACATTAAGAGAATAACATTAAAATATCAAGAGAAAAAACTCAAAATATTAAGAGAATAAAGTCGGAATATTAAGAGAATAAAGTCGGAATATTAAGAGAATAAAGTTGGAAAGTTAAGAGCATAAAGTCAAAATATCAAGAGAATAAAGTCAAAATATCAAGAGAGCAAAGTCGGAATATCAAGAGAATAAAATCGGAAAATTAAGAGAATAAAATCGGAATATTACGAAAATAAAGTCAGAATCAAGAATAAAGTTGGAAAAATACGAGAAAAAAGTCAGAAAATTATGACTTTATAGTGATAATACCAGAACTTTATCTCATCCTATTTTGACTTTATTGTTGCACAACTTTATTCTCATAATATGTAAAATAAATGCAAATCTCTTATATGTATTTTGTATATTCAAAATAGGATTATAAATATCTCAATTCTAGTCATAAACCAATTTCAGATACCTGGATCTTAGGTGAGGTGATCATCTCCAGCCAAATGAATTTCTATAATTTTATCAAATTAATCAATATTAATTAAATTAATTAATCAGTGTCAATGTCAATCAGTGAGGAATTAAAGCAGTTTTCTGTTCAGAGTATCAGGTTTACTGATGTTTCCTAATGGGAGGTTTTTAAGGCTCCTCTCCGGTGGAAAAGGCTCTTTTTTATATAACATGTACCGTTAGAGTGTCTTAGGTTATTCTTAATGCACAGCTAATTATACTGCTATTAGCTTAGCCACAGCACTTAGCGACCCCGAAGTGCCACTTTCTGCCTCAGGTTTCCAACAGGAACCTTTTGTTACTTTTTTAGCCTCTTTTCACATCCTGCTCAATGTCTGGAGGCAAAATAAATAATAAATAATCATCTAGCCAAACAGCCAGCAGCTAAAAGAAACTGATATGGGTTCTGTTGGGCTCGTTAAGCTCCTCCAATCTGGAACAAACTTCCAGAAAACTGCAAAACAGCTGAAACATTGAGTGTTCACTCATTGCTTGCTTCACCAGGTCATCAGGCTTAGAGTGATTCCTTCAGATGTTCAGGTTAAAAAGGTATCAAACTATTCAGAGC
>CAEGAF010146561.1:0-135274 GCA_903067075.1 Micropoecilia bifurca
TGGCGACCTGTCCAGGGCGTACCCCGCCTCTCGCCCGGAACGCCAGCTGGAGATAGGCACCAGCAACTCCCGACCCCTCTAAGGGACAAGGGTGCAAGAAAATGGATGGATGGATGGATGGAGTCAATACGTAGCTGGACTGGTTTTTGCCAGTACCGTTTATACTTTGCTCCTTTCCTGTGATGCGTAACCATAGCAACAGGATGGCAGATGTTTATTGATTCCAAAGGGAAATAATTTAAAGTATTGAAGTTGATTTTTTTTCCCTCCTTAAATGACTGAAAACAGTAAAGCAAAAACAGGAAAACGCCTACAACTGAACAAACAATTCAAACAGCTCAGTAAACGAGACAAAACGCAAGACTTGGCACGAAGGTCGCCCTCACCTCGTCTTCTACGTTGGCGAGTTTGACCGCCACGCCTTCGTCGCTGCTGGAGGAGATGCTGTCGCTGCAGTTTTCCCCCTGCAGCGCTCTGATTGCTTCTGCGTTGATCAAACCCAGGAAGTCGCTCTCTTCCATGGGACCCTCCGCTTCCTCCTCTGGGTCCGAGCTGTCGGCAGGGCCGTCCAGCTGGACAATATCCGACAGCTCTCTGTAGGTGTAGTCCAAGTCCAGCTTTGCAAAAGAAACGCAAGGAGGAGTCGGAGTTATGTGGCGCAACCAGTCGTTGATGCTCACAATTAAAATGAAACAATCCAACAAGGATCTCCTACCTTTACAGAACCAAAGTGACATTTTTACCTTCAAGTCAAAGAAAAACGTACATTTTTATCTGCAGTGATTTTGAAAGAGTCAACATTTTATTTCCGTTTTGGTTTATTAAAGCAATAAGATGTTTATTTTTTTTAAAATGTATAAAATAACACCAGCATGTTTCATAAATGCACATTCTGCAACACTTTAGTCATCTTAGTCAAAGTTATGTAAGAATTAAGCAGTATACAACACAGTAGCTTGGAGGTGCAAAGAGGAAAAACGCTCAGTTACCCCCAGATCAGCTCCAGACTGGTTCCCAGCAGCTAGTTGCCACACCCTGCAGGCTTTCTCCCTCTCCTCCTCCTCCTCTATGACTTCTTTCAGGATTTCGTCAATGTCTCTGCTCTGCGTCCTCTGTGCCAGAGCAGCCTCCTCTGCAGAGATCTGGAAGTTCAACAGCTGAGTGCAGGGAGAAGCCGGTTCAGGCTGGACGCTCGAATCCCTTCCTCCCAGTGTGACCTCTCCACCTGGAGGCTGCGGAGGAAGGCCGCCCTCCTGACTCGGGGCAAGGCCGGTTCTCGATCGCGTGACAAAGGACTCGGGAGCAGAGCAGGACTCCGGCTCATGAAGCGGGATGGGATTTGGTGGAGCTGCTGCTTCGCTCTGTTCTGGGACGGTTGGAGCGAGACGGGACGCAGCCCGCTGCCCCGCTGGAGCTTGAGTGACGACGACGGGAACATTGACTTTGTAAAGTTGCCCTTCAGGAAACAGAAAAGGGATTTTTTTTTTACTTTCCAATAGCTGCTATTAAAAACCCAAGGACAAGAAGACAATGGAGACTAAAGATGTTTGGTACCAGAAGCCGTCTGCAGAGTGACGCCGGCCGGTATCTTAACGGGGTAGGGGAGAGCAGCCGGGAGCGAAAAAGTAGCAAGAGTTTTTGTTTTGTTCTAGTAAAAAGAAAGAGGAAATACAATGTTATAGTTTTCAGATTTACATTTTCTTTTAAAAATCCACAGAAAATTCACAAAATACAGGTTCTAATAATAAAGATGTTACAGTAATGAAGATGTCTCTTCTTGGCAACATACAGTTTTATTTGTCCACATGTCTAATATTTAGGTTATGTACTTAATGGGTGAAAAAAAGCTAAAATAAGCAAATCTACATAAGATTATGAAATCACAAGTTTATAGTTAAATGCAATTTTTTATCACATCAAAAGAAAAACTTTTAAAATTCCAATTAAATTTTAAAAATATGCAGAAAAAAATTGAAATCCCAGAGCTAATCTGTTCATTTTATGTTCTTAATTAGCATTTTTCAAAGTTTTACATCTTTAGTTTTTTAGGCAATTTGCTTTGATTCTTTGTTGCAATGAAGAATGATGAGATCAGATGCAACTGATTACCATGTTCATGAAAATTAACTTTAACCCATTTAATTTAATCCAAAAGACAAGAAATAATATCACTTTTTCATCCCTCCTTGCATCATTTTAACAATCAGAGGAAAGTAAAGAGAAGAGAGCAGCTGATTATTGTGATCCGAAATAAAACAGTTGCAAGTCGCTTAGATAAAACCAAGACTATTTATCGCATCTGGGCACAGGACTCTAAAGAAAGCATGAAAAATGTTCTGGGACTTTGACAGTGAAGCACCCAGATGATATTTATGGGTCATCAATTTCAATAAAATAAATTTTTAAAACTTTTTACAAGTGTTTAAAAAAAAACAAAAAAAAACAAAAACACCTGGAGTAAATTGCTTAAAAGACTAAAAATTCCCAGGATGTTAATCCCATTAAAAACTCTGTGCTTTTCTTAATCCTTCATAAAATTATGGCACCATTATCGCTGAAACATTAAATATAAAAAGCAAAGTTCTTGTCATTTTCAAATCACTTTTTGCCATGACTGTGAACAAAAGAGAGGAATACAATTTACTTTTCAGGAGCTTTCACAGAACTCAACAGGTGTTTTAGGTAACTTTAATAAACGTTACATTCAGTCCCAACATTATGCAACAGAATTATTCCCCCACCCCAGAGATTACCAAATATTTTCCAAAACTTATGGTTTTTCTCCATAAATTTACCAAGATCTGGAAAGATTCTGGATAAGTTCCTGCTAAGTTACCAGTAAGATCCAGGAAGGAATGAGCTGAATGAAACTGACCGGTTCTGTGACACTTGCCTGGACCGGTAAGCTGTGGATGTTCTGACCCGTTTGTGCCATACCTGGAGCTGAAAAAGGAGACAGAAGGTAGACAGGCGACACCCAAACAAGCCTCCCTCCATTTAAACTATTTCAAGAAAATAGTTCTTCTTACAGTGACACCATGACTAAACTTGATTGACTGCATAAAGACTGATTAGAGAAGCAGGATGCTTAAAGGTGTGGATCATCACCTGGAAGTTCCTGGTTCTGGTCGGCCTGTGAGTAGCTGGCAGGAAGCTGGAGAACGAAGTTGGAGGAGTTGATGTTCTTCCTGAAGTCCTCCATTGCTTTGGACTGCAGCACTTTTGACTCCCAAAGCTGCAGAGAAGACACAGCGACGCGTCTTCCTGGTGTAGTTCACACTTCCCCCGCTAGGTGGCCTAACTTTGCTTCTGCTTTACTCACATGCCTCAAGTCGTCCAGCACTCGATCTTCAAGACCATCATCCAGGAACAATTCCTTCATGCCGTCAATCACATCATCCATGATGGACAGGTAGAGTTTGGCCTGCGGAAATGATTAGAATTAGGATAAACAAAAAACAACCCGTAAGACCAGCTAAATATGTTCTCTATAGATAGAATTAATAAACATTTTTTAAATAAAGCAGCTTTTGGGAACGTAGGCGCCTTTTCTCACCACTGGGCCCGAATTATTCAGCATCTTTTAAGTCAGACTGCGTAACAATAACGGTGAGCGCAGTGCAGAAAAATCACGCTGATACCCCTCCATCTGTTTCCTGACCTTGCACACAGGTGACAGTGATCATCATCATCAAGATCCAGCCCACAGGAGCGGAACCCGACGTGACGTCATAGGCGGGTTAAAAGAGAACTGCGGCCCGGGGCGCAGATATCCAAAAAGCCCCCCTTTAAAACACCAATGATACAAAACAACCACAAATCATGATATTATTGGTGACATTACTGAGGTAATGTCTTTATATGACACGTTGGGTTGAATATAGTGCAAAACTACTGTGCATTTTTATTAGTATGGTGTACTTTTGGGATTATTTCAGTGTCTTAGTGTCTATAATTGGGCTGAGCTATTTTTCTATTATTATTAATAATGGAGGAGGATTTGTGTATCCAATGAGAGTCTGTAAAATTACTTTTTCCTATTGATAGGGCGTTTATAAAACCCCTGTTTGTGTTTTTAATCTATAAAATTATTTTTTTCCTGCTTACCGTTTAGTTACTGGAGGTTTGATAAGAACATCTGCTGCATGACATACTTTTCTTTTTCCACTGGGGCTTATTGTGCTACAATTACAGAAGCTCTTAGCACTTCCTTGTTTACAGTGGGGAAATACAAGGCAGGTCTAGACAAGGTCAGCCAGCAGTCCTGGTAGACTCTGAAGTCAGACAACAATGCGATCTGTAGCATTAATGCCTGGAGATGTGGAGGAATTCAGTTGAGCATTTTCAGCTACATAACACAATGATAGCTCCTGTATGACCTGCTGTAGTCTGGGTTAGAAAGCTGAAGCTGAAATGACTAGAAAGTGCATATAAGACACATAACTTTTCACTGTTCACAGGAGAAGATTAATTAGAATTACCACAGTTATTTGCTAATTTTTTTTATAATATCTTTTTTCCAATTCTAGCAGTTGGCAAACAGTTCATGATGGTACATTGCTTTTTCAACTGGAAACAGGTATTTAGCAACATTTGTGTTAAAGAGAGGCACTCTTCATTCTGTCCGTTTTGTATGACCCGACGGAAAAACTTGGAAAAAAAAAAAAACAAACAACAACCAAGAAATCAGGAGAAGTGTGAACCTCAACATCCTTGTAAAATCCACTGATTAAACACCGTGGTTTACAAATGCATCCTGGTGAAAATACTAAAAATCATCTTTTATGGTCTACTGAACGTATTCAGAATACATTCATAATGCATCCATAATGACCATAAATATACATTTACACAAAGAAGGAAATGTGAAGGCAGCTTAATGTTTTGGTGCTTTGCTGCAGGAGGGACTGGTGCGTTTTATAAAGCAGATTTCATCATGAAAATATATATATTCTGTGGAAATATTGAAAAACATCAGCCAGGAAGTTGGTCACAAATGGATTTCCCACATTGATAATAACCATAAGCAGTAGATGTTGTTAATTAATGAATATAGAACTGTAAAATCAACTATTACTGATAAGGATCATTATACTTCATAATCCCATTTGAACTCTGAAAATAGTGTTTTCCTCATTTTTAAAGGTAAAAGCTAACATGTCTCCCATTATTACATCCTCTTTTCCAGATTCCTGCTTTACGGTTACTTTCAAACAAAAAAAACAATACAGTAAACTGAATCTGGTACAACACTGCAAGCTGAACCACTGAACCCAGAGTACAACATAAAACCAGTTAAAAAATATCTATCCTTTTTTTTTTTTTTTGCAAAAAGACCCTTATCCTTTTCAAAACTTTATGTTCAATAGATTCACAGCAGCATCACCCCCGACCTGGGCTTCCTCTGAGCTGGCTGCTCGCCGATTACGGCTCTCTGTCAGGCCCCGAGGTCGACTCTTCCTCTGCCAAGGGCGAAAGTGCTGCAGCTGAAAGCGGCAACATGAAACGCATCTCCACACAGAGCCGTTTACTGTAGCTGTCACTTTGCTACACAGCTGCTCTGAAGTTTGCACTTAGAAGTTTTTGCTACAAATATAGAAAAGTGAGGACTTGTTCTTAAGATACGCGGCATCACCATCCACTCTGCAACCGCATGTTTAATTCATCAGCACACATCTTGGAAATAGAAATTACTTGGTCATTTAAATAAATTTTAAATTCGTAAAATGTACCTTCTGTTTCAGCTTCTTCATAATACATAAAACTAAACCCAGTTTCATAATTGAAGAGTGGTAAAAGGAAAGTCAATGTTGAAAGAAAGCCATAAGTAGCCCTGGCTCACTACAGTCGAATACAATTATGTTTTTTTAATTTTCATGGCCACATGCACTGTGTGTGGCAGAAAACTAATGTTTCACATGACCCCTGAACTCACCATCCCTATAATGAAGCACGGCGGTAGCCGCATCATGCTGCGGGGAGGGTTTTCCTCAGCAGAGATGGAAAACCTAGACTTTAGACTAACTTTTCAGCAGAAAAGCCTGAAACATACAACAGAAAGGATATTCAATATCCTTTCAATATCCTTATAAATATAATAAAATATATATATATTGAATGAATATATAGTATATATATACATATATTCATGTGTTTGAATAAAATAGTCCAAGCTGAGGCCTCAGTACCATCGGGAATGTGTGAAAACTTTTCTAAGCTGCAGTTTATAAATGCTCTCGTTCAGATTTCAATCAGCTTGAGTTATTTTTGCAAAGATAATTTTCCACCTACAGAAAAAAACAGAAATCAGTGTCTGGCTGAGCAAAGCAAACAGAACCACGCCTTGAGGGGTTTGCTGTTGTACCGGCAGCAAAATGTGCTCAAACAAAGTACAGTATTGACTCTGAGACTGATAACACATCAACACCACCTCCTCAATCCTCTCTGTATTCACATGAAAACACCATAAACATGTTGAAGTTTCTGATTGTGACTTGACAACACGTCAGAAAGCGCAATCTTTGTAGAGACTGTAAACAACGACCGGGTAAAATAACCAGAGCACATCGTTTTGGGACGTTCTTTTTCACAAAGGGAAGAACTGGATGAGTTCCTGCAAGTCGAAGCTTCTGCCAGGAGTGAGTCATGAAAACAAGAGCCAAAACTAAAGCTGACTTATAAAACAAGAGTAATCTGGTGAAACAATGGCGATCCGTGTGCAGCTCTTTCTCTCTAATCACGCCAATCCGGTGTTGTTCAGCTCCGGCTCGGATGTTTTCTCTGCTGTCCACTTACCTTTACACCATGTAGCACTTCAGAAAATCATTACCAGAGCGCTGCATGTAATCTATTGAGGAGCACGGTGTCAGTACTGGGTGTCTCATCCCGCTATCAAAGGTACAATCACTGAGAGTCAGAAGTACATCTCATTATATCAGCTTTTCTTGGGGTTTTTCTGCGTAGATTTAAACTCAAGAACTTGTCCCGAGTTTAATGGGTGTAAAAGAACAAAATAACTACTCAGAGTCGTTAAGGTTTAATTCAGTTTTTATTCTTAATAACCAGCATAAGCCAGGTACCTCACATAAAATTTTTTTTAAAATTCCCCTCACCATTTTTAATTAATTCTTTTATTCAGACCTTTTTTCCCAGCCAAGAGGTAAAAAAGACCTCGTAATAAAGATTTGATTTGCTTAAATAAAATTACAGTCGTCCATAAAGCAGCGTTCGTTTAGAGTCAGGGGTCAGTTCTGTATTGATGATGACAAAAGGCTGGTAAGTATGGAAGGCTAAAACTGCCACAATCAGACAATGTACCCACAATTTTAATGAAATTGATAATCTTATTATATTAGTATGTGAAAAAATACTAAATACACGTCATGAAATGTTAGTTTAATGTCTTATGTATGTTATATTTTTTGACTTCATTCCTATGCAGCAGCCCACCATGAAACCTCAATAGCAGCTTTTATAACACACACTGAACAGGACAGATAAGGCTGCTAATGAAATAATACAATAATTTATTCTTTATTACACTTCCCTTACACTTTCTAAATCGCATCTATTTATATATATATATAAAAAATATTTAACTCATATTTGTGGTTGAATTGTGGCAATTTTGTGCCTTGTCAATAATGAGGCTCATAGTGTCACACAGTGAAGTTAAGACATGAGTTTATACATTCATTATTACCAACAACGCTTCAAATGCTTTTCTATCAATAGAAGACACTTTAGTACAAATTTAAAGGAATGATTCTTAAATCTGTTTGACAGAATTGTAAGAAACGGCCTGACCCCCAACTAAGATGATGAAAATAAATGATGATTTTAGCTGATTATTGAATAAATTCTGTTTAGCATGACTTCAATGAGACTGTGAGTCATTCTGGAGAGCAGTGCAGAGAGGATGTGAATGCAAGATTTTATATACACACAGTAGTATAGTAATATAATTAATAAATCTATTGTAAAATCTATGTAAAGTGCTAGGCAAGAAGAATGCTAAGTTGTTGTTTTAAGCCTAGAGACATTTGGTCTCAGGGTTAAGGTTGCAGAATTTCATGAGAAATGCAAACAGTTAAAGGAGAATTATCTGAATCTGACAAAAAACATCAAAGCCTCTCAGTACCCTCACGTGTTTTGATCTTCATTAGGATGATTTTGGGAAGAATGTCGAGCAAAATAAATGCTGTTTTGGAAATTACTGTGTCATACAACCAGATTGTCTCTGTGAGTCTGTTTCAATCCATTTCTTCTCCACTTCCACCTTAAAAAAAAGAGACAAAAACACACAGATAGAGAAACCAATACAGAGTTTGAGCTATGGTGAAGATAAAAAGTCTACAAATCCCATTTAAAATCCCACGTTTTTATGGTGAGAAAAATAAGACCCTTCATATCATCTGTAAAATTAAATTTGAAAATTAAATTTTGCAGGGAAAAAAAACAAAATCTAAAGCTAAAATAATGTGGCTGCACAAATTTCTTATATCTTGACATGTGGGTGTCAGCATTAACCACATAACTCTGCTATTATTTGAAGTGTATCGGATTAATCCTAAATAAAAGTTAAGCTTGTTTTTTTTCCTGAAATCTGGCATCTCAATGTCAAAATGTATCAGTCAGGAGATGGGCACAAAATAATTTAAAAGCCATTAAATTAATCATAGAGCAAAGTAAAGTCACTCATTATCAAGTGAAGAAAATAGGACTCAGCAGTAACAGTAGCAACAATAAATAGGAAGAAAAAAAACACATAATTTTTGTTTCTATTTTACATTTTCTCCTCCTTAAAGATTTCGGTTTGTTTTTCAGTCAAGCAATTCAGGTCAGGGGTCACTTTGTGGGTCAAAAAGGCTTTGAAGTAATTTATTTTGGTTCCCTCTCTTAGCATGTGTGTGCTGACTTCAATCCACCTTGAATCGTGTTTGCTGTGTGAAGTTTCCTGAAGACTCGTCTCACCTGACAGTGATAGCGCGTCCAGCTGGTCACGTGTTTCTGCGGCTGAATGTCGTTCACAGTGCCGAGGGACTTGACCCTGGTCAGCGACACGACCGCGCCCGAGATTTCACATTCCATGGAGACAAAGGGGTACCAGTCACTGGGGATCTCCTGATCGGATCCCAGCTCCAGCTTACAGGAGAATGAATGGGGATGATCCACTGCTGCAAGAGGGGAGAGGGGACAATGTGCTCTTGTAGTTAACAATAGTACAACAGCAGAATAATATGCAATGCCAAGGAAGCCAAAAGTACTGAGGGGCTCATCAAAAATGGATGAGCAAGGGTGAAGCATGCAGCGGCCCTAAGGTGCAAAGAGAGACAATAAAGCTGAAACCTGCAGAGATTCTGTTGTCGACTTTTGATTTTGTAACGCTAACCTGCCAGTTCTGATTTTATCAGACTCTTAATTTTTCTTATCAAATATATAAAAAAAGCTAGAATATTTCTGCCTTTGGGGGAAAACCAGAGTTAACAACAAAATGCATTCTTAGTAAAATAAAAGCACTTTCTCACAGACAGCCCAGAGCCGTCTCTCCTTACATCACAGATAATCTACAAATACAACTAAATCCTCCAGGTTTGCAACAGATGTGTCTGTAGATAAAATACGACTAAAAAGGATTTCAAGCTACCTTTTGAAGACAGGTTGTGCTTCACTAAATTTGGAGCTGCAAATTGTACCAAATTGTACCAGTGGCTGAAATGAGATCTATTCTAAATAAATAAAAGCTGAGTTTAACAATTAAGGGAAGAACAGAGTAGATGTAAGACGACTCTTTTTCCCGTTGAGCCACAGGCGCCCAGCTTAGTCATTATTAGTCTCTGTAAAGGAATTAGATTTTTATCTTAAAAAGTGACATTTTTGAACGGATGGTGAAACATCCTAACTCAGTATGATCTTTGACAGGAAGAGTCAGGTTCCTCAAAAGAATGAAGCAAAACACAGTCAGACTTTTGTTTATTTTCTGAACTTTCTGCAACCGCTTGAACAAATACCCAGCATGCCACTGAAAATGGCGCTTCTCTGAGCTTTTGTGCTTTCTCTTCAAAACCGTCATTGATACTGAAAATAGCTAAATTAGTCTTCTTCCCTCATTAACCGTGAGCCGTGCTGTTATCTGCGTGACCTGAGAGCGAATAAATCTCTGATCAAGAGAACAACTAGAAAAAAAAAAAATCAGATTTTTGCAAGCAATAACTGATCCGAATCTGGTTTCTGTCCATTTCAAAAATATTTTTGTCAGCTGTTGTTTTTTGTGAAACGTTTTCATGTTTTCAGATTTTTTTGTTTGTATCCATCTATCCTACAGGTTTAATTTATCACTGATTTTGACTACTTTTAATTTAATTTAGCCCATTTCCTAAGGCTTTCTGGAGTGTCTAAATGATTTTGGTTGCTCAACATTAAAAAATACAACTACATGCACTACATCAAAAATATTTTACACCTTAATTGCATCCTGTTTAGATTACTTCCAGTTCTTTTTCCATTCTGTCTGGAAAATATTCAAAATGCTGCTGTTCACCTTCGAATGGGAAGAAAAATAGTAACAGCTGTTCTGGCCTTGCTGCACTGGCCTCCTGTCCATTAAAGGATCCAGTTTAACATTGTTTTTTGGTTGTTCTTAGGATTTCAAACAATATGACACCAACTTAAGTTACTGCTGGTTGTAAGTCAGAGGCGTTCCAACATACAATCATTTAACATTCTAGGTTAAAATACAAGAGTTTTTTTTCTCTCTTTTAATTGTAATTGTGTAGCTCTTTTGTCAGATTTATTATATGTCTGCAAAATTATACTGTATGTTTATTGTAGCATGACCTTGAATCAGGTCATATGGATACCAGAGCCTGACTGCCTGGTATTATACAATTAATAAATATTAACCCTTCCTTTTTCTGTCAAAAATAAAATGTTCACATATTTAGTCTCTTCTTCTTTGCCCTCTGTTATTTGGAGAACCTTCAGATCGACCTTTGTGTTTTTCTTTCACAGCAAAAATACCCCATTAAAGTAAAACAACATCTTTCTGGCTGCACAGGACTAACTTTCATATCAGCAGAAGCAAAAGGCTCATAACAAGATTTTAGGGATTTTAGAGACTTTTCTGCCATCTGTTGCTTGCAGTTTGAGTAAATTTGGTTAGATGGTAGATCTGGGTATGCTAGCTGCTGTTTTAAGACTTTATTGTCCTCTGTTAGCATTTCTACTTAGCTGATTTTAAATTCCTCTTAAATTCCTCACGAGTCTTAGATTCTTTCATCAGATGTCCTAATTTTGTTTTTACATGAACATATGTTATATTTTTTAGTACCAGCAGCAACAACTTATGTTTTTGTTTTGAAATATCAAGTTATACTTTACTGGTTTATGTTTTTGTGGAAATATTCTCGAGCTGTAGGATTTCTTAAGGTTACCGGTATGAGAATCTAAAACCAGTTCATTTCAATCAATCTCTTGAAGTGTCACCTGTGTTTTTGGCAGGCAGTCTATCGATCCTCCACACGATGGCCGAATAAACATTCTCGTACTTGACGGATCCGATGGACACCTGCATGACGGGCTGCGAGTCCGCGGCTCTGACCGAGCCCAGGCAGGCGTTTCTGTTCATCCGGGCCTTCAGAGACCTTTGCCGCAGCAAGGCCACCGTCTGCGTCACCTTGACCCAGTCGCCTGGAACCGGGACGCGGATCACTATGTTCTCGCACAGCGGTTGGGAGGAGTCGGACGTCCTGAGGGAGGACAAGAAGGTGGCGGACATGTTGAGGAAGGCCTGCAGCTCCACGTAGGCTCCCTGGACAGTGACCACGGCTTTGATCGAAAAGGGAATCTCAGTGCAGCCCAGAACCGCCGTTTTGTACCGCATCAGCTCCACCCGACACGCATCCGGAGGGGAGAACTTGATGAGCCGGGACATCTGAAACTCAGTCTCGTTCACGCATTGGTGAAAATGTCGGTCGGTGATCTCCATCCAGAGGTCGCTGTCCTCCTCGTAGCCGTAGCTGGAGTTGGAATGCAGCAAGCCGAGATCGTTCAGGGCGAGGAAACAGTCGCCCTGTCCGTTCAGGAAGGCCAAACAGTGGATCTGGGTGAAAGCTGCCCTCTCTGTGACCGTCCCCGACTTATCCAGCTGTATCCAGATGTGGTCGGTGACCTGCAGCGACAGCTCCTGCTCCTCGTACTGCCGCCTCTGCTGATGCGGCACGCTCAGCTTGAAGATCTCCTCCTCCATGGAGACGACCAGATCCTCCATGTCCTCGTGCGCCGTGGAGCCAAACTTCAGCAGCTGCTCCACCTCCGCCTCGTGACTCACCTCCAGCTTCGGGTGGAAGCGCTTCTTCTCGGTGTAGGAGAAGAGCTCCACCTTGACGGTGAGGACCTTCCTGGGCTCGCTGTAGCTCTCTACCTTCAGCTCCGATGGCCTGCACTGGGGGAGGAGCTGGAACTCTTTGTACGGCTTCTCCAAGCCTTTCTCGTAGAACATCTGCAGCACGCCTCCAGGGAGCAGGCGGAGATAGATGGGCCCCCACTGTCGGGACGACATGCGGTTCTTTTTTTCAGGAATCCTGAGCATGACGGGCCAGCCGTCACTCTTCTGACTACGGAAAAGACCCCTGGGGACGAACTGTACCGAACCATCGCCCATCACCTCGTTTCTTCCCTCTGATATGTCCGTATGTCCCACATTTCCTACTTGTAGGTCTTCCAGTTTATTGCAGACAAAGGAGAAAGGGTTCTGGGGTTGGTCGCAGGGAGGAGGCGTGCTGCCATCTTTGGTCCGAATAAAGAATCGCGGTAGGCTGTTGTCTGTGTCTGAGTCTGAGGAGGAGCTGCTTACATCCACGCTCCGTCTGGAATCGTCCCAGAAGGGGTTGAAGTGTCCAGAGTTTCCCCTGAAAGCTGGGAAGGGGCTCGGCCCATCCGCGGGTCGACTCGGAGTCTCTGGTGCCGGCGAGGGCACGGAGACGCCCGACGGGCTGGAAAAACTCCGGAGGAAGGCATTTTTTTCGCACGATGGGAAGTGAAACGGGCTGGTGCCGGTGGAGACTCTGGTCACAGGAGTAGTCAAGGCGCTGCTGCAGGGTCTGAAGGACTTCCCACTGGAGCCTGACTGGCTTTGAGGCGATTCCAGCGAACCGCCGAAGCTCCAGGAAGTGTCTTTGATTGGAGGAAGCACCAACTTCAGACCGTTGGGACGTGGTACTGATGCTTTGATAAGAGCGGGTGACTGCAGGGGCTTCTGAGGCGATGAGACCGGCGTGACTTCGTCGTCAAAGGTGACCCAGTTGGAATGGTTGGTGGAGCACATGGCTGGACGCTTCAAAGGACAACGGCTCCTGGATCACAGGTCCTCCGATTCAAAGTCTTTTTCCATCTGTCAAAGGAACAAAACCAGGAGTCAGAAGGAAATATTAAAAAAGGATTTACAGTTGCTGAAGATAAAAATTAAACAGGATTTTAAACACAAGCTCCATTTATCACAGCGAAAACACGACCCTGAGGACATTAATAGAGCATTTTTCCTGAGGGTAAATTCCTAAAATAAAACTCATGCCTGTCACTCCATCGGCCTGATCTGAAGATTATTTTTCAACCTTGAAGATAAGAGGCTGGAGCTGCAATGAGAAAAGACATCCATGAATTTGTAGTCAACTTAAATGTATTGTATTTGATTGACCTGATTTGATTTAGAATTGTAATACAATTTATTTTATTTTATATCTCAGATAAAGTAAGTTGGTAAAAACTGCGTAACATTTTATGATTTTCTTTCGTGCTACAACCACAAAACTTTGTTTTAATGTTCTTTGGAAAATTAAAGTTTATCAGTTTTTGAGATCCATATGTCACTTGAAAATCATCTCAAAACAACATTTGAATTTATTGCATTAATTATTGAAACAATTTATTGTCCTATTGATCTAAACCAGGAATGTCCAACTCCTGTCCTGAAAAGTCCCTGTCATGTACAGTATATTTTAGATCTTGAAAACCAGAGCTGGACATTTCTGATCTCTCCGATTAACACTTTCTAAAGGAACAGTCACTTATTTTTCTGTCTGCATTTTGATTAGAATCTAAAATAAAAAAAACCCTTCAGATTCAAAGGTTTGAAAGAACTGCATATTGTGCACTTTGAACTTCCTGAAATCTGATTAAAAAATAGGATGGTCTAAATATTTTATGGTGAACTTGCTCCAAAATGCATTTGAGAGAAGTTGGCCATTGCAGCAAAGATCCAGCCACATTAAAGGGCCTGATTGGCCCATAATGTGATGCAGCAGCTGGTAAAGCAAGAAGCTAGAGAAACATAACGCCTGCTTAATGTCTCTCCCACCGCTGTAGGATGAACGTATTAGATGTGGGACATATATCCAAAAAAATAATTAATTTGACAGCAGATAGAGATTAAACATGCTGCAATCCTCATACAGTCTTGCAGTTAATTTTGCTGCAAATCAATCATCGACTGTCCTTTGATGTGCTGGCAGCTCTGCTCTCAGAAACATCAGGCTCAGAGGCCACAGAGAGAAGCCACTTACAAACTGCTGAAGCTCCATCTCCCAATAAAGAAAAGCGAGCTGAAAGCCTCAATTACAGCCTCCCTCCTCCCTCCAAGATCACAGCCACCACTTGCAAGCTGGAGACATCCGATGGAAAGTTCCCCTCGGTATTAATAAACTCGGGTCTTGTGTTGGCTCCACTTCGGGAAGAGCGGATTGACAGCCACTCAGTCAAACACAGAAGAACATCTTCCTAATGGGAGGATGTTTGTAAATCATACGCACGCATCCGCAACCTCGTCCGTCCTCTCCGACTTATAGAAGGCAGTCGGCTTTGATTCAAAGAGAAGGATGTGTTCTTTCAGGAGGGGGGAGTTCACTGACAGGCTTATTTCCAGCTTTCTTCCTGGGCTCTCTCGCAGGCGGCGCAGAAATGAGACGCTGCTAAATCTACGGAGGACAAAAGAACACATTCCACTCATTCCTCTGGGACCAGCGGCTTTGCACACAGGAAGTACCCGCCTGCGCCACTCGTGTGAACAACAAATATTATCCATAATGTCACTTTATCTCATTCTGATGCGTCTGGTTATTAACCCGAGTCATACTCAAGCGGACATGCGGAAAGAGAGACTCTGCAGTTTAACACAGGCACAATATAATACAAGAACAGAGATGTTTTGCTTGGACGTCTTCGCACTTTTAAATGCTTAATTTAAAAAACTAATAAAAAGAAAAAGTGTGCAACAAGCATCCGAGTGTTCACAGTGGAGCTGTCCCCTCCGGGGGAATGGAGGTGAAATGTTCTGACCGTGACAGAAACCAGTACTTATCGTCATTTAGCCACAAACGATGACTGAGCTGAAACAGCTCCAGAGTAAAACTGCTGAGCTGAGAGAAAAGAAGAAAAAAAGAAAAAAAAAGATGAGCATGCAGATGCTTCCTGATGACACGAGACAGGTTCCTGTTGGATCCTCTGCATGTTTCCTGCTCGTCGGGTAAGCCTGTGGTTTTCCTGGGATGACATGAAAATAAAGGACATGGCATACCCTCAAGTTTAATTTAAAGCGGAGCGATTTCTGTTGCGACGAACAAAGACGATGTAATCCAGGGCAGTGGCTGAAAATGAGATGACCCATCTCCAAGGGCATCACTATCGCCAGCTTAGAAAACAGAAGAGAAAAGAAAAGAAAAGGAGAAAAAAGAAGAGAAAGAGAGCTGCCTTCAAGCAAAGCAAAACTAATAGAGAATCTGGGTCCTGCAGTTGCTTTTTTCCGCTCATACACTTAATAAAGTTTTTATTGTTGCACCCGTTGAGTTTGTTTCAGACGCAGTTTGACTGGGAGAAATAAAAAAAGGATATATAGATTAAAAATGTGTGTGTGTGCAGTTTTCTCCCCGGCAATTAGGGAAGGCTAATGAGGAAAAAAGGAACAGTAAAAGTTAAAGTTGGATTGTCATTTGTGGAAATAATACAAGATTATTTTCAGGAGAAGTAAAACAGTCTATGGGCAAGGATTCTGCTTGTATAAGCAGCTGCACTGTGAATTTATTAAGGGGAAATGTAGATTTTACAAAACCAAGCTGGTTTAAAGGGCAAATATCATCATAGTTTAGTGCCAGAACCATCCTAAAAAATCTGAATTTTAAAAGAGTAAATTAGAACCTGCCAAAACGGCTTGATTTTAGAAACAGAGAAAGAGGCAAAAAGAGTGGTTTTAAGTCCCCTGAAATGTTTCCACTAGCTTCACTATTGGAAACATTTTTTTTGCTCTATTATGAAAAAACTGAGAACTTGGCTTCAAATAGTATAAAATGTTTAAAGCTGCAGTAAGTAACTTTTATGAACAATATGTATTCTTTTCCTGTTTCTTAAAACTGACACTATTATATGGCTCACGGTGTGACTGGCAGCGCTAAGTTCTTCCTCTTGGCTCTGATTGGTTGTTTCTGACTGGGCGTGGTGAATGAATTTCTGCAGATGGCAGCAAAACCACATGTAATCTGTCTCATTCTGTTAACACATATTGACAGTTCTAACAAATGCATAAAAAACATATTGTTTGTAAAAAAAAAAAAAAAAGTACATACTGCAGCTTAAGGGACATCAATAATAATGTTTCTACCACAGCTATTAACAGTGAAGCAGCGGCCATATTGGATTGTGACCTCAGGATTGCTAGCGACGATTTTCCTTTTAGGATGCTCATCTTAGGCGACTTCTTGTGGTTTTCTCGACTTGAAACTGAAAAAATTGACTTCCGAGTACCAAAAGGTTTGAATTTCCGAACTGCACAAGTTCGGAACTCCATACCTGACGTCGCCACTCTTCGACTACTTTCGGCTAATGTCGGGATGCCTGTCTTTTATCTTTCACGCTATTTCACCATTCTCGACTTCGTGCACAGAAACTATTATGACTATCAACAACTACACGCAAGAACACAATGAAAAGTAAAAAAAAAAAAAAACGTGTATCCCTTTTATTAGACTAGGCTTTTACAACGAATTATAAAGTTGTCGTAAAGTGCAAAAATACTCTATACAGCAACCCCCCAGGAAGGTACTTCTAAAATAATTTGTTGAATTACTTCCGTTTCTGAGTTTCGTTGTGGCTGACATTTACACAGATTCAGCTACTGAAACGAAAGGTGAACAAAGTCCGTTTCATTTCGTTTATTTTTTTAAGTTCTCGGCTGAACTTACGCATTAGAAAAGCCACATTAAAAATGCCATTCCTTTTCGTAAATTAACTGGATCTCCACCTCGTTTCGCATCTTGACGCACTGTTTGCACCATTGTTGCACGCAGAGGAGTGGAGGGAGGGTGAGGGGGTCAGTAAATCCCAGCCAAACACACTAGTTACCGGGTGAACTATTTTAATTTGTCCCTCAGCAGCTGGTAGAGAATCAAAACAGAACGAGGATGCTGTCATCCACAACAGAGGCCCCTGTAACCCGGACACAGAGGCCCCGTTCGGGTCCCAGTTTAGTTTTACTGTTGTGACAAACACACTCAGAGTTGTTGTGTTTACAACTTTTAAAGCTGTACCACTGCATGCAACACTTACTCACAGTTGAACCAAAACGGACTAAACACCGAGGTCACCAGCGTTTACAAACAGTCCGAAACTGTTGCCCCTGTCCCTGATTTTTTTTTTTTTAAGTGTCCATGTTTAGTTTTTTTTTTCCAAAAATATTTCTGGATGCAAAATAAATCCATGAATACTCACAAAGTCCCGCCGAGCTGTTCTGCTTTAATTCAGGTCATGACCGTCACTTGATGGACACGTCTGAACTCCGCTGTCCGCAAGTCTTTTACTCAAAATGGCAGAGTGTAAATCCTGGGAGTTTTCACAGCGTAGCGCTTCCCCTCCAGAGTTTACAGACTGTCCTCCAACGGGACAGAGCGCTGGTGCGTTCAAGGCTGTCGGACTTTTAGAAACCGGCCACATTGCGCGTAGGAACGCAGCAGGCGGAGAATACAGCAGACTTTGCGACTAAATAACAGCAGACCAGATTTTGGTTAAGACTATTTTTGGTTTGGGTTTTGCTATATTTTTAACTCTGGTCTTTATGAGTCTCTGCTCTCCACTTATACTTTTGGTGCGTCACCGCTAGTGAGGATGATAACAGCGGGTGTCTGCGTGTCTCACAATTCAAAAACAGCTACAGCCCCCTTAGTTTACCTCGAAAAGGTATTCACACCCCATAACTTTTTCATTTTCTGTCCCTTTACAACCACAAACTTTAGTATGTTTCATTAAAATGCTTGCCATGAAACCTAAATAGCTCATAATCTCTAAGTTAACAATTTAACAATTACAAGAGGGGGAAAATGACATTCACTCCATTTCAAAAACCACTTTATTGGTGATACTGGAGCGGAATCTTTTAACCATCACGTCAAAATATAAGAAAACTTTAACTGAATCTCACTTTCATCCATATTATGAAACATGGTGGTGGCAGTTACATGTTGCAGGGTTGTCCTACTTTAAGTGACAGGGTAATCTGATGATAGCTGACAGTAGGATGGATGTCAAAACAGGAAGAAAATCTCTTAGGACTTGGAACTGGGGTGGAGGTTCATGTTCAAGCAGAATAAAACCTTCAACATGCACCCAGGGCTATGATAAAATAATTTAAAACAAAGAATAATTATTCTTTGTGTAGTCAAAGTTCAAACCTGCACTAGCTGAGAAACTTGAAAATTACTACTGGCAGATTTGATTCATGCAGGCTGAATAACATTTTAGTTTTTATTTTCTGATTTGCAGAAACATTTGAAACTATGTATAATTATTATATGGTGCTGCTGTTTTCACTCAACTCCCAAAAAACATTAACCAAAAAGCATAAGTTCAAGAATAGTTACTTTTTAAAGTTTTTTTTAATTCTTATTTTACTTCCTGGTAGCATTAAAAATAGACATGTACATTTTCTTTGACCATTTTTTTTACACCACCCACTTAAAACAAGTGGTTGCTATTGGTTATTTATCTACTTTGTCCTCAGATGTAAACAAATTTCCAAAACTAGCATATTCCTGAGGTCCAAATGACTTTTTCACCTTTCAAAATCAAGTGACGACGTTAAAAAGGAGTGTTCCCCCTGCTCTTTCACAGCGCTGCCTCAGCTCCTAGTGGTTAGGGTGTTCCAGGCTGTTTTTGTGTTTTAAATTACAGACTGCTCACAGACCCGGTCTCCTCCATTTACCAGACATGAAACGTGTACACTGGTGTCAGGCGAGTTAAAAAAAAAAGAAAACGCCAAAATAAAAACAACCTCAATAACCAGGTGAATCTGACACACTTCAGTATTGAGCAAGGTTTTTATTTTAATTCACATATGTGCCTTTTAACATGTTACACTGTGAAATACAGATTCGTTTTCTCCCATGGGTTTAAAGGGCGTTTTCAAATCTCTGTGTTCAAACTTCAGTCTTGAATGAACGGGTCTGGAGCGACGCTTCTTTAATCATTTCACATAGAAAAGTCTGTCACGAGTCACAATTTCCATAATCTTTGTTTACATTGTGGTTCAATCTGTTAATGACTCTTCCCAGTTATATAGATAGCTACTGAAATAATAATACATATTTAAAAAAAAACGGCTGCAGAATCTGTATAAAATAAAAATCTGGGTAAAATAAAGATTTGTAACTTCTGAATAAATGCCTATTTTTGTATACATAATTTTAAGAAACATTTAATTACATCATGATTTCAGATGAATTCACATAAACTTCTTTTATTCTTGCATCTTAGATTAATGTAAGGAGCTTTAAAGTATGCATCCACATTTCCTTTGGTGATGATAAACAAAAAAAAGAGAAAAAAACAGAAGAAAACTATTGTTGCCAATCAACTTCTTAAGACTCAGACTTGGACAACTTCAGGAGCTTCAACCTGCCCAGGTAAACAGAGCTAATCAGTGCTGAAAGCCTTTTCTTCCATCCACTTCCAGAGGACTGAAAATGAAAACGTTTCCGGAAAGGGCGATGAATTCAAGTGCGTCTTTGTAAGCTATTTGATCATATCCAACAGTTTGTTACATTATCCATGTATCAGAAGGGGCAGATTTACACAGTTGCCACCTGCACAGATAATCTCAAATCCAAAAAGATTTAGCCATTTCATTGTAAAACAATACTCTCACGTTGCAAAGCGTGGTGTCAAGAGTCGCTTCAGGAGGCAACACCCCGCAAACGCGCGACCACACCAACGTTTTACTCCGTTCACCTACTTAAAGAGAAGCAGCAAAGGGTGCACAGTTCAATTTTCTCTCTGACACTTAGACACACACTTAGTCAGAAAATTACACACATTAACAGGGTTTGGTCTTCAAGTCTTGACTTCGGTGAGCATTAAAAACTTCCACTTCAGCTGTTTTTCTATCCTCCTTGACCTGAGAGGCCAGCCAAACCATTTCCAGATGATCATAATCATTAAAAAGGTGATGTGACAAGAAAACAGAAAAACGAAGCTTTTATCGAACGTGTTCAGAGTCTCTGAACTCGCAGTGATCCTGAAGGTCCAGAGACTGTCGGTACCAAGAGGTTCTGCAGCGTGGAAATCCTCCCCACATGTTGACGGTTTGAGAGCAGCTCTAGCGACTCTTGTTCTTTTTCGCATTTGCCTAAAAAACAAAAATAGAATAAAAAAACAAACAAAAAAAAAACGATGAATTCCAAACGGTGCAGTGTAAAATAAACAAGTTAAACTTGATCTAGTTAAAGTTTTTGTTTCCCAACGAGTTAGAGATTATTGAATGATTTCCTTTAAAAACTGTGAAACAGCCCTTTACTGAAGTGCTAAATCAGATAACTTCAGCCAGACACGGTGAACAAAAGTTCTTACTACTCTCACACTGCATAATGTGTCCACACTTGCATACTTTACTCATAACACATACAAAACCTGCTTGAGAAACAATTCATAAAAAACAAAATACATTTTTGAAGTGTTTTATCCCACTGGCCTGTTAAGTTGGTTTCTTTTTAACTTCCAGAGTCAATAAAGTTTCCACCTTTCCAGGTCTTTGTCTCACTCCAGATACTTTGGAAGCAAGTCAAGTTGCACTTTGAGAAACTTTTACATCAATGAAGCACAATACCAATATCTAAAGCCGCTACTTCAGGGAAGTTTATGGCCAGGGAATTAAAAGTTAATTAAAAACATTTAAACTGATTGAAGAGCTAACATATATTTCGGAGCAAATTACTTAAAATCTTTTAGATTTTTTTTAATTTTTTTATGAGTTTAACGATGGAAGGAGAAAGAAATAAAAACAGAAGACAGGACCAACTTTGATAGAGAAATGTACCTTTTTTCCCGCCCAGTCTAAAGTTAAATAAGACCAAGCTTCTCCTGTTTCAGGTCAGTTAGACTTACAGAGGGAGAATATGTCAAGATATTTATTTATTAATGTATTCAAAATCAGAAATCTATATCAGGACGATCACTGTCTCTTTAAGCAATGAGGAAAAGCCTCAAGGAAACTTCTGATAAGTTTATTGACATATTTGAGTTAATTGGTATTGTATTTTAATGAAGCAGTAAAAAAACAGATTGCAGTTACAAATTCCCACACAAACAAATGCTTCCCTGTTTGGACAAATATGCTGTAATGTGATGAAACTAAAGTGAAACTATTTGAACATAAAGAAAGCTATTAAAAACTGAGGAAATGCATGTAAACTTCTGATTTTAAAGGCATTAATATACAAACACATCTCTGACATGTTTATTCTCTCATCATTGTGGAATTATCAAATAGAAATAATCTTGGTAATTCCACCTGATCATAAACAAGAGCTGCTTGATTTTGATTTAACTTCAGACGGTGAGGGAAAGAAAAGATGCATGTTTTTTATTTTTTTTATTCAGTACGTGTAAACTTGTGGTTTCAACTGTCTTGCATCTGGATCTGACCAGGTGACGAGTGCCGGTTCTCCACCTGTTAACGCAGCAAAGCTCTCGAAACCAAACACTTTACGGAAAGGAATCGTCACAAAGGAATGATTAGCCAATAGGAGGAGCTCCTGTAGGCACATTAGATAAACGGGGGAAAAATAAAGACGACAATTTCTTCTCACAGCATTTTTTATATATAGGAGAAACCAAACATGTCAACCAATTATCACTATAGATTAAATACCACATCATGACTGTTTTCATTTCTAAGGTTCTAGTCGTTCTATTTGATAAAAACATAAACTGGGGGGATTTAGGGAAACTAGTGGCTTGGGATGTTGTTGTGACTTGATGTAAAAGGTCCAGCAAGAATATTTCAAAGTGACCAGTTCCAATATGAGTAAGGTCAAATCTGAGGTGTTTTGTTCACTGTAATATCAGAGATAGGCATAAAAACTAAAGTTTTGTGTTGCATTTAAGTGCAGCAGGCAGCTGGCGCTCACTTTTAGAGATTCTTTGGAAATCCAAAACATGCAGAGGCTAGCTTGTAAAGTTCCAGTAGAAAACGGCTACCTTCAAAGATCAACATGTTTTGACCTGTGACTTCCTGACGTGCAGCGACGAACGCGCATACAAGCAAGAACATGCACGCTCGGGAACAGGCCTCTCTTTTACTGCCGGCTTCGGCTTAATGACTTTTTCAGACGGCTCCAGCGGTGTGCGACCTACATAAAACGCTACTAGGAGCCAGACAAACCACAGATGACCTCTCAGCTCGCCTCCTGACTGACTGAAACCCTCACAGAGTCGCATTTAAACCGCCACCTGATCCTGATCCGGCCTTTAAAACGGATTGTAACCAAAACCCTTCTCGGCGCAGTACCTTGCCACCCAGCTTGAGCATGTCGATTTCCTCTCGCTGCTTGCTCAGCGTCTCGTTCATGCTGCATAAATGGTCGCTCATCATGCTGAGCTGGTCCTCGTAGCTCCTCTTCGTCGTAGTCAGCTCGTCCTGCGTGAGACGCGCTCCGGTTAGCGTTGGCGTGTGTTCCGATTTGGAAAGAGAGCCATGTGTGCGTGCAGAGAAGGTGCTGGTTTGTGTTGTACCTGCAGCCGAGTGATGTTCTCGTTGGCCAGTCTGACCTCTTCGCTCAGAGTCTCCCGTGCTTTCTCCGCGATGGTTAATCTCTTTGCCAAGGCTCGGCACTAAAAGGCAGGAACAACAAAGTCGACATCTGCCGTACCTCAAGCAAACATAAACACCTCAATAAAAGACGCTTAACTGATCCAACTTTCAGAAAGAATACGTAATTACAAAGCCTAATGATAACCATAACGATTTAATTAATAGAAAAATAAATGCAAGCGATGGTTAGACGCAAGGTACAAACGATAGAAAATAAAAAAGCACAAGTTGTTTTTAATAAATAAGAAATGAAGATCTTAAATGCAGAGTTCTTTTCAAAATAGCTCAAGTTCATCAAGATGGCATGAAAAGCTTTGGTGAAAAGTAACTTTAAGGTCTTGCCATGGATTCTTAATTAGATCCAGGTCTGGATTTTGACTGAAGCGCTTCAACACGTGAATATGTTTGGATCTCAGCTGCATGTTTTTGTCCTGCTGGAAGGTGAGTCTCCTGATTCTCAGGTTTTCTGGAGCCTCTAATATGAGTCAGATTTGAGGAGAAGCTTCCATCTTTCTTCTCCTCAAATCTGACAGAAAGTTCAATTTTGGTCTCCTCTGATTAGAACATCTTCTCTTACACTCCTAACTTTCTCGCTTGCCACACTTCAATCAAGGTCAGATTTGCGTTGTGCATCATGATGCAGTTTGTTCACTAAAGCTTTTCCCCATAATCTGACCCATATCTGATCTTTTCACCCAGAAAAAAAAAATCTGATCCGAGTCACTTCCATATGTGGAACTAAATCGGAATCGAAAGCATCTGCAGTCTGAACGGTCATGCCACATTTTACACGACTTCTATATCGCTTCCATGAGGCATAAATTGTACTTCTAAACCAGAAGAAGCCAGACCAGACGTAAACAACGGTTGGAAAAAGAATTTATAATTCTGAAATTATGAAACAAGTCTGTTTCACTGAAGCGCATCAGATCACAATCAGAACACTCCAGGCTCTGACTACACATCAGAACTGACTTCTCTACTGAAGCTGCATTCAACGCTTCACAAAACACCACTATTAGTTGTGCTTCCTTTTAATCAGCTTCCTTCATCCTGCTATAACTTTATGATAATGTTGTCAGCAACTCATTGGTGAATAAACTTTGAAATCGATCTGTAAACAATGCGCTGCTGTGTGACGTCATCATCCTTCTTCTGTGCATGCGAGTCGCTTTGGGGTTGCAAATCGTTCACACAGATTGAGTTTGCATTATGCATTAGAGAGAAAAAGAAAAAAAAAATCTAATTTCAACAAGAAAAAAATCTGAACTGAGCATCAAGACCTAGTGTGTGAACAGCTGGACTTAGGCTGAGGTTTGATTACCTGCGGGTCGGCTCCGTTTACTGGTAAAGTCAATTCTTAGGAATTGGTTGTGCTGGAATGTATGTCGTCGTATTAAAGTAATTGGGGGTTTAAAGAAGAATGCAAGGGACACTTTTCTGATTTAACAGGTTCGGAAAAGTTAATGAAGTCAATAGTTTTGCAAAGTACTGTTTGCAAACCCTTCCTCCTGTCAGACAGGACGCATGCAGTCCTCACCTCTGAGTGAAAGTGAACAGCTTTGCTGTCTGAAACCTGGAGCTGGGTGGTCAGCTCTCCCACTCTCGTCATATAGTGAGTCTTTATCAGCTGTTCACGAGACTCTTCGTCTCCCACCTGCGGCACAGACACGACAACAGCAGGATGAGACTTTTCTTTTTCTTTTTTTACCAAGGCAGAATAAATAATGATCATTTCTGTTTTCATGTGGAGCCATTGGTTTAATCCTGCTATGACTTACGTGCTCATTTGTAGGTGTTGTGCACAACATGCCGACCTGGAGTCGAAACAGATAAATAAATGTGAGTTTCATCAGTGTTGATGTGTTAAAAAGTCTGCATCAGACAGCGACGGGCCAATGTGGGGAGACGGGATGGCAAAAATAGCTAAATTCAAAGTAGACTTGAAAAAACAAACAGCTCTGATTCGTGACTTCACCGTGAACTTTGTTCTGACTCATAAAAAAAAAACTTTTTTCTGCCACATCAGCACATTGGAAGCGTGAGGGTTTTTTAAAAAAAAAAAAAAAAGCTAAAACTTGCTTAGTGGGAGCTGAAAGAAAAGAATGATAATACTCCCTTTGTTGAAGCTAATCAGACATGCTGCCATGGGCAAAAAAAAAAAAAAAAAAGCTTTCCCTGCAAGCAAAAAACAAACAGCAGCTTGAACAGTGACGGTACCAGGCTGGTGCAGAGAGTCGTCTCTTTCCCTGTGGCTTTTTGCGCCGTCTCGGTTTCCTCGTGGCTCTGAGTGAGCCGGCCGTCTGCGGCCGTCTGGGCGCTCTGACTTCCCCCGACAGCCGCTGCCAGCTGCGCTTCCAGGTCGGCTATGCGCTGGTTCTCCTTCTCCAGCCGCACCTTCCCCAGCTGGGCCTCCAGGAGCCAGTGCTCCTTCTCCTGCTCCAGCCGGGTGATCTTCTCCTGGCTCTGCTGCACCTGCACCGAAACGACGGGGTGATGAGAGGACGCAGACGCTCGTGGGGAAACGGAGGTTTGGAGAAGCGAAAGGACGCCGAGTGTTAAAGGAGAAACGAGGAAACGTAACAGAAATGTTTCTGATGAAGCGAGAACGAAAATGAAAACAAAACACTTTTTCCAAGGACAGATTGCAGACACACAGCCAGGCTCTCGACATTTCACAGCCCCTCCCTAAAGAGCAACTCCTCACGTTTCACATGATATATTGCAAAACATTAAGTATTTTGAATTATTACCATTTCAACATGTCTTATTTAACCAGAAAACAATGTTTTAACAATTCAGATTAACATTTTCATTCTCATTACACAGATGGATATGGCTGCGTGTGGGTAACCTTTAACCCTAAATTCAATGCTAACAGGTGACCTAAACACAGCTCAGTTAAATTTAATATTGTAGCTCTTATTAATATGTAAACTCTTCTCACAGATATCTGTAGAAATCAGTTTTATCTCTGCGTTTCACCTGCTGAGTGAGACCCTCTCTGCTCTCAGTGGAGCTGGTGAGAATCCGACGGTTTGACAGGGCTTCCCTGTAAGGAACCGACTGTGGCCTCGCCTGAACAAAAACACACACAAAAAAAACAAATGCATGTAAATAAAACTTAGGGTAAAATAAAATTGTTATAAACCTTATAATATAAATTGGTACATCTGCAGGTTTCAGCAAGTCGAATATAAAGACCTTTTTAATCCCACTATGAATGAAATTTAAGACAGAAAAAAAAACCTATATATAGGAGATGATTGGGAATCCTGCTGTGCTACAATCAAGCATAGCAACAAAAACCGTGAAATTTCTGGTTTGTTTGTGGCTCCTGGCAGCAGCTTTGTTCTTCTCACACTCCATATGATGAGTCTCTACTGCTTTATCCCACAAAGTGCCAGGATGTGAAAACAAATGTCATCCAGCCACCTGGCGAAGTTAAATTTGCATCAGCAAAAAAAAAAAAAAAAAAAAAAAAAAAAAAATATAACCAAGGGTATATTAACATTTAGCTACCAGAAACCTCAACCAGATGGAGTCACAAAAAGTAATGGAAAAGTCTGCGCATAACTTTAGCCTGACATAAAAACTCAGGGAGAGAAAAAAGTTCTACATACAACATTAAACAGTACTGCACTGACAAAAGACCTGTGAAAACTTTTTAAGGATGCACAGACACCCTCTAAAAACAAATTATGATACAAAAATAAGGGAAAAAATAATTCTTTAACACCAGCAATATTGATGCCTAACCGTTTTGATGGCGCTGATGTAGGCAGCTGCTTTCTTTTTGTTGGCCAGCATGCTCTCTGCCTGGAGCGGGTTGAGTCTCATGGCACATCCTCTCGGACTGTAGCCTGGAGATGTGAAGAAGTCCAAGTTGTTGCTGAAGAAAGTGGCAATCTGTGAACAATAATTACGATCTGAAGAGTCACTTTATTTAAGGCAGAATGGCTACATTTGACAAATCAGTTCTCAGTTCTTTTATCTAATTTTATTCAACGCAAAACTTCATTGCGAACTCAACCTTTTACAGCTGTGTTATAAATCCGATTCTCATTCTGTTGACAGTAATATTGAGCAAAATGAAGAAGCCGAATGGTGATGATTCCTCCGTTATCGTGGAAAATAAATATTCTGAGCAATCAGGCGTCTTTCACAGTTGCCTTCAGGTTGCAGAAGCAAATCTCATGCTTGCACGTTAGCAGATGCTGCCACCCAGTTGGATCGCAGAGAGAAATCATTTATCCCATTATTCTGACCAGAGAGCAGCTGTGCAAACTGTGAATTGGGCGTTATCTCCCAAAAATCTAACCACTGCCCAGCTGAGTCCTACTGTTATTTGTTAACACATTAGTGTCATTTTACAACTGTGATCATATTGCGGTGAAGTAAAAAAAAAAAAGCATTACAGTGAACAAATCAGACATATTGCTCAGCAAGGGAGGTTAGACGCCAGAAACCCGACTGCTGCCTGCCCCCTGGTGGCCATACCTTGCCAGTGATGCTGGTCAGCGAGCCCAGCGATCTGAGGAGGCACTCTGTAGTGGTGGAGAGCTTCTGCGTGACAGTGGGCAGCTCTTGCTCTATGCTTGCCTTCTGGTTGTAATGTTTTGACATCTCTGGTGACGCAAGAACAGCAGGTGAGGAGGCATTCATACCACTGATGACCAAAAGTAAAGCCTGAATTTCCAAGACGCAAGGTAGAAAAAATGCTTTATATCCAATTCAAAACACAGCAGAGATTAAATGCAGCAATGGGACAATAGGCAGAGGAGCCTCATACACGAATCACAGAGAAAACACTTTAAAAAAATAAGCCGTCTAAACAGGAAGAGCGTTACACAGAGGACTTCTGATTTCATTGGTCCACACTGAAAACTCAATCAGAAGATGGTAGGGGTCTAAAGTATGGAGTCACCAGATCAATAATGTAGGTGGGAGGGTCAACTTATTTGTCAATTAGATCAGATTTTCTGTTCAATTCTAAGCTGGATTGCCAGCCAGAGAAACTACGTGAGAAGTGAGATGATAAAACATGTCATAGGTAAATATTCTTTAGACTGAACAACTGACTTTTTACACAGATATTTAGTTGTTCATCAAGGATGACATCTGGATTTGTATAGAAATTTTCAGGTTTCCACAGAATATTGTCATTTCAGGGGGAAAAAATGAGCAAATTTGCTTCACTGTGACTCAATTAGAGAAACCAGAGTCACACAGGTGCTAATCTCCACTAAGAATTATTGCATAGTAGTGAGTTCTGCTGACGTGTAACACAGTTACAAAGGAAGCGTACAAAAGCATCGACTGGTAAATATGACAAATATATTCTCTTTTGACTGGTATGCAAATGGTGTCACGGTCCCTACTGTAACCCTGAAGATAATTAGTGTCTAAATTAGCCCTGTACAGAAACAGCGACAAAGACGCATCGAAGACAGGCTGAGGTTTCCTTCATAAACGCCGAACAGGTTGATGTTGAGTCGACGCACAAAAGAAATTCAGCGAGAAAGGCGGCGGGTCAAAAGCGGCTAACGGTGCTGCTCACCTTTAATGGCATCATGAAGGCTGTGCAGGCAAGCTGCCAGCTGGGTGAAGACAGCTGAGGTGCTGCTCTGTGGCATGGCGTCCTGCCGAACACCTGAGGCACACGGCGCGCATTTGTTAAACAACATGTTAACACCTGCAACCAGCTCTGCTCGATCAGAACCTACGTTTCTTGTTCATTTTATTATTATTATCAGAAGTAAAAAAAAAAAAAGAGAGAGAGAGAGAGAGAGAACATAACATATTGCAACTAAAGCCTGTGTGTCATTCCAACATATTTAAACATCTGGTTATTTATTAACAACAGAGATAAATTCAATAAATGTAACAAGAACTAAATGAGTGGAGGAAATTCTAAAATTTTCAGTAAAATGTAATTAAAAGCAGGCAGCTTCCCAGAATTTGGGATCAGCAGTTGCACTGTAGTATCTATTAGGATGTAGAGTGTATTAACTTTTTATTTTCCATCTAGAGCTTACATTTTTACTGAACAGGTTATTTAAATCATTTTGTTTTTCTTGAGATGAAAAATGGATTAGTCGTCAATCTGTGAGGATTTATTTTGAAAGGAATGAATATTTAATGTAGTGTGCTAGATAGCATTATCTAATCTTTTCACATCACTAAATATGTCACTGCACATTTATCCACATTTTGCAATTTAAAAAAAAATTGCAATAAAATAACAAATTGACCAAAAGAAGCTCGGAATCCTTAATTCAGTAACAATCCTGAGTAATAAAAACAAAACCAAAAAAAAGAATAAGCTGTTGCAGGTTAACTTACTGGGTAAGGCCAAGAGGTTGATGTAGTTCTGAATCTTCTGAAACACGGTGGTAACTTTCTTCATGTCACTCTGTAACTCACGGTTTTTTGCCATCAAAGCAGCAGTGCAAATAGGAGCTTCACACTCTTCTTCCAAACTGAAAAGAAAAAAAAATCTAATTATAAAAATCCAGAGCAGACAATGCTATCAGCACAGCCTCCTCCACTTCCCAGCATGCTTTCTTTCAAACACAGTGCTGACCTTTTCAGTTGGTAGGGAAGAATCTTCAGCAGGAAGTGTGTGTAGGAGGAGAAATTCTCAGCGAAATCCCTCAGCATGACAACAGTCTCCTTAATTTCAACATGTAATGCAATTTAGAGTTATTGTTTTGAACATATAAAACGTTCAGTCAGAGCCTCACCAGCACTGTAACGGTGTCCTCTGTGATGCTTTGGTACAATTGCAGAAAGCTGTCCTCCAGGGGTCGCACATAGGCAGCGTTCTCATGGAGATACTGAGAAAACTGTGGCGAGACAAGAACTCTGCTTCTTAAATTGCACAATCACTCACAGTCCTTCTAAACAAGCAAATTAAAGAGTCGTCTGTAAGCTGCTGGATGTGTCTGTGTGCGACGGCGCCACCTTCTGGTTCAGAGGAGAAATGGGTTCTATGGACGAGTCCAGGGGGTAGATGTGGACCCGCTGCTCAGTGTAGGTGTGGAAGTTCAGCAGAGCAGCCACCAGGTCCTGGATGAAGCTCAGGGCCTGACTAGTTACGTCCCGAGCCTTAAGCTGCATCCCAAACAAAAGGCAAAGCTCCTTTAATTACTGTGCAATTTAACGTAATCTCTGCAACAGAGCAGTTTTCAAATAACTAAACAGCTATGAACTTGTTTCTCGCTCACCTGGTGCCGTCGGTTGTGTGATGGCACATTTAGGCTGTTATAGTCGCTAAATTCTGCAGAATAAAAAAGGTTTGATCAAATCACAGCAACAAAATGCATCTACAACAAAACAATATTGTAAACCTTCAAACACAAACATGAGCTTTCTGCTGAACAAGGGTTTTAATCAGGTGTTTACACTCATTTGGGTCCTTTAACTATCTATTTGAGTGTTTCTTTTTGGGAGGTTAACAAGTAAAAACACATAATATGTATAATAAAACAAATATAAACATAAACAATCCCTCAAATGTACATTCCCAGTGAAACTGCATGAATATCTTTTTAGGAGGTTGCAGAGAAAATATACTTTCTGCTACCAACAGGAGAAACTTGGTAAGGTTTTTAAGGACAGTTCACACGTTTTAGCACAGTTAAGGTCAAGGGTCATTCCAAGTGATTAATGTTATCTATTTAAAACCAGCTTTAGGGTCATTATCCATTTAGAGCTCCCAATAGTCTCCAAGGATCAATCATGTTGTTGTCTGCAGTTAATCCGAGGAATCGACTTGTACAACTCACCGTTACCACGGTTACTGAAACAGGCCCTAAGCATGATACTCCCACCACCATGCCTGACAACACAGTGAGTATATAACTAGGTTTGAAAGTGTAATCTAGACTCCTCCAGGCAACGTTTTTGCCATTTTCTCCTCTGACCATCAAAACTTTACTCCAGAAGGTGTTTGGCTTGTCCAGCTGCAGGTTTCGGTTTTACATGATGCTGTCCTTGATAACTGGCCGCACCGTCTAAGCCCATATGCTTCATTAGTAACACAGCTGCTCCAGAAATTTCCAGCTCATGGTGATCTTAACTATTCAGTGGTTTTTTAGCCATTTCTGATGATTCTAATCACGTCTCTTTAAACTCAACACAAAATGTTTTGGTGTCGCTGGTTTGAAACTCGATAAGAGTTTGATTTCTCCTAAACACACACATCAAAATTCCTTTTGGGAAATGTTTCAGATTCTCCTACGGACCTGACCTGAAATGTCTGGACAGAAAACTAACCATGTTAAATAGCATATTAAATAAGCTCTACTAACTATGAATTAGAGCCACCATATCTGCAGTCAGAGTTATACCAACACCATGTTGACGACTGCATGAAGTGTGTGACGACATGTTAAGAATATAAACACAATCAAATTAAACTTGTGCTCTCGAAGCTTTGCTGCATAATCATCCAGTCGTGATGAATCAACATGGAGACGCATCATTAAGAACCAGAACATAATCCGACAGTCGTGCTGTAAAATTCTGAGGCATAAATGCTTTAAATTGGCGTCTGCTCAGAGACAATCCCAGTCACTTACTGGTGTCATTAAAGGGCACTTTCTCCTGAATGACGCTGCTGCTTTGCTTCACCTGCATGCTCAGCTCCGACTGGCAGCGCCGTAACTGCTGCTGGCTGCAGACACACACCCAAAACATGATTAAAAAACAGTCTGTGTGTTTAACAACCGTTCTCTACGGCCTTCTCCAAGGAATTTAATACGGTGCAGTTTGCGCTTAATACTTCTGGGTTTATTCTTACTTGAGACTGCTCCTGAATTACAATGGATGACACAGTAATATTATAAAACAGCAAAGGAAAACTTATTTCCTATCACAACCAAGTTTTCTCACTTATTATAAAGCACTCGGTCAAATGAAGGTCATTTGTAAAGACACTACTGACCTCTAACCATGCAAAACCTATAAAATTTGTCCCCATCATATCAAAACTAATTATTTCCATACCACTCTTCCGTTCGCATTCGACAGTCTTCCGCCTCCCTCTCCAGAGTTTGTGTTTTCAGCTGTTGGAAAAGATAAAAATACATTTAACATGTGTGTTTTTTTTTTTGAAATCTCAAAACTAATCTGTCTCCGATGAAATCTGATTCTCACCTCTAAACGAGCTTTGTCTCCCTGCAGGCGCTCGATGGTTTCCACGTACTTTGTTGTGAGTCCGTCAACAACACCCTGGTGTTCCTCTGCCTCTCTTTCCAGCTTCTGCAGCCAGGTCCTCAGCTCGGTCTCCGTCTTCCTGTGCTGCTCGTCGGCTTCGTAGAACTAATAGGCATGGAGAAGAGGCAAGGTCCGAGGTCATCACACATACTTTCAAAGTAAGAAATTATACAAAGCATAGATGCCTGCCTGTATGTGAAGACGCTCATTCTCTTCTATCTTTTTTTGCAGATCTTCATTGAAAACACTCTGTGTCTGCAGGCCAGGCTGCAGTGGAGAGTCTCCTTTACCCTGCAAGGAAAACAGCAACTGGTCAGATTTCTAAACAATTAACCTGAAATGTTCCTCAATAAACTTTAGGTCGATACAGTTTTATGAATACTTCTTTGACCCCAAAGAAGGTATGAAAAACCTCTCCCCTTCACCAAGCACTCATTTCCGTTGGTAAAAACTCACCTTCCCCTTTTTGCTCCTGCCTTCACTAGCAGCCAGCTCCTCTTGCAGCAGCTCCACCCTCTTGGCGAGCTGCTGGTTCCTGAAGCTCAGGCTGTCCATCTCCTGCTCCTGCTTCCTCAGGCTCTGGTCCCTTTGCTTCAGCTGGTCCTGACAAACCACGGTAACAAAGAAGAGCAATAAAAAGAAAGACAGCAGACAACAAAAGTCCAGTCTGACAGGCCTTCCACTCAAAGGGTCTGCTCCCATCTTTCCAACAGGAAAGCACAAAGTTACCAGTAGATTTCTAACTAGCCAGAGCTTTGTTAGAAATACTACGGCTTTGGTGAAACTATAAATTACAATAAACAAACATAATATGATCAAATTTATTCCAATCAGAAAAGCAACAATTATTCCTACTCTTGCAAAAAAAAGTGTTTGGGAAAAGTGTAGTAACATGCTTTCACCCAGCTGACAGGCAGTGTGCAGCAATAGGTTTCAGAAAATTCCACAACTATTTCCAATCAACCTTAGCTTGATTCTGTCAATTTGCTTCTGCACTGATATACAAAATCTTGAAGAGGATGTCTTTTTCTTTTTCTTTACCAATTTTTCACATGTGTAATATGATAAACACTTTGCATGCAGATGAGACGGTGGTCATAGTATCTGTAATGTACCTTTAAAGAGGCAGAGTTGGCCTGTTCGTCTACAACTGCCTTCTTCAGCACTTGGTTCTGGGCACGGAGCTGAGAACAAACACAAAAAAACAAAAACAATGACACACAGACACCTGATTGAACTTGACTTACAAATACAGAAAAAAAAATTATGTGTGTTACTACCAGTCCTTTGAAGTTTTTCATTCTTTCTATCCAGAATGAGAAGTCACACAAACCTACTGAATTATAAAATCTGGACTGGGAACATGAATGTTTGACAGTTACACAGTCAGCACTTCCTGGTTCAGGACATGGTGCTTAGTTAATGGAGAGCTGAGAGCTAAAGAGGAAGCGGCCTACGCTCCCCGTGATGTCAGCTGACAGAGACACAAAGGGCTGAAGCAATGCTCCACAGAACGCACTGACAGGCAGGCTTTACTGTCGCCAGGTCACAAATTTAACCATCAGGAGTGTTTACGGCGTCTTTAACGCATCGTGCGTTAAAGACGCCATAGTCTTTAACGCACGTAGGTGGGTAGTTAAAACATCAAACGAGACGTGCAGAGCTCCAGCTCACTGAGGCACAGCTGTTTAAATGTTTTATATGGCGCACCTTAGGAACTGGGGCGTGCAAACCCCTAATCAAGAACATGCGGAAGTTCAAATTACATACGACTAAATGTTTTAGGGGAGCAAATTCCTTTACACAGAGAACATGGTCAGCTTCTATCTACTCCACTGTACTCTGGAGTTGCACCAATTAATGATACATACTGGCATTTGTTACAATGAATGCTGAACCAGACTTTCAGAGCAGACTACTTATCCTGATCCAGTTGAGCATCTTTTACTTGTGTGCTATCAGGTTTCTGTGTAAACTGTTATCAGCTCCACTTTGTAAACTGACCGTTGTCATTTTGTCCCTTCCTACTTTACTTTCACCTTTGCACAGCAAAATGCTTTTCAGCATATTCTGATCATCTTTAAATTGTCATAAAATGCTTAAATTTCACAAATTCATTCTCAGAGGACTCCCTTCACTCCCTTTTTTGACTGATTGTGAGAATATGATTCTGGATCAAAACAAATTGTGTTTTGATCGAATAAACTCTGCAACAGCTTATAGGAATTTTGACGTGTCCCTGTCACAATAAATTCCAATTGATGATATTTAAAATAAAACAGTACCGTTTGTATTGTCAGGATTGTTATTTTGACAATTTTCTCCACTGGTTTTTTCATTGAAAGCATTAATAAATGTTAATAAATTCAAAAATATGACTAAATACGGTTACGATGTGCAAATGTATGCTATAAATTACACTTCTTTATGTGACTAGTGTTCTAAAGAAGTGTGTTACAAGTGGGAATGTTTTTCAAGACAAGACCGGTATTTGTGTTTGTTGCCATAATTGCCATCACACAGTTATCAAAACAAGAAGTAATAAGTGGTTCTTATTGTGATGAATCTATGTGGATATTGCCCACCACTACACACAATGAAAATTGGTAACATTTTAAAGGCTACATTAAAAAGAATCAAAGAGTAAATGAAATTTAACATTATCAGACAATTGTGTTGAAGTAGCGTACATTTGCATACAGTAACTGTAAAATGTTAAACACGAACCACTTAAAAGAGATATTAATGGTGGTGTGGTTGACTGCTGGGCTGAACTTGTCACCACACCATGATTTATTTGGGGTCCCTACTTTCGTGGGGGCCTCATATACCCTAAGACTGGCTCTGTAGCAAACTAAAAGCAAATTATAGAAAACAGGTTGCCAAAAAACATGGTGTGAAATGTGTTGCTGCTGTAAAACACGCACTGTGACAATAATATTATTTTCTCTGAGCCTGTATATATATATATATATAAAATCAGATTACAACATTTTTTAACTTGAATCACATGACAAATTCCGTTTAAATGTTTTTTTTTCCTTTTTACCTTTGAATACTCCTGCGCCAGCTTGCTGTATTTTGTCTGCAGGTCTGTAACATTAGCCATTGTAGCTAATGGAAACGTATCCGGTACCAAACACTCGATGCTGGAAGCAGCTGACCCGGCTGGTCGCCACAGCCCGAACCCTCACGCTGTCGGAACTGTGAAAAGCTAGCAGGCTAGCTCAGATCGGCAACTCCGAAGCTCCTTGTTCCGTTACTCGGAAGAACTGACTTTAGATACATGATGACAGACAGAGGGGATTACAGCGCGTTCATAATCTGACTTAAGTTTATTTTCAAAACCGAGAGCTACACTGTCTTGCATGTTTTAAATTAGCGCTATTAGGTAGCGGCTAACTAGCTATGTAGCAAAACAAATCCATACATCAAGCAACACGTTAAACACGCACTATTAATTAAAGAGAGCCAAGTTAATCAGCAGAGTCGTTAGCTTAATTTTAAGAGCGAGTATTGCCACCGCTGAGATAATGAGACAGTCCTAAATATCCATCCATTATCCTGCTAACCCGCAAAATCCTCTTCAAATGAGAACCGATCAGAGACAACAGAACGAAGTCAAAGTGCATGGAACTGGTGGGCCGGAATCAGCAGAGCGCCACCTGGCGTTCGGAGTAATGAATTAACAAATGGACACCTCAAAGGTATTCTTGTTCCTGAAACTTTAATCGCCACAAACTGCAATGAATTTTATTGAGCTGTTGTGTAATAGACTAACATAAAGTAGAAGTGAACGGAAAAGGATTAAAGGTTAAAACGCATGCGTTTCGTTTTTAGGCTATAAAAATAAAACAGGAGCATTTCAAAGCTCAGTGATACAGCAGGTGCATTCAGAGAGGCTACGGTCCTCAACACAGTTGTCCCCGGCTCAACCCTGATCCATTTGGAGACTAATATTGTCCCATTGTCTTTTGCAACAAAAAATAAATAAATAAATAAAGCACTGGCAGATTCAAGCAGATTAGATGGGGAGAATCAGTGAGCATCAAATTACACAGATTGGATTTGATAGGTCTGGGTTTATGTTAGGCTGCACAGTGATGCAGCTGGTAGCACTGATTCAAACCCAGAATGTTCCCAGCAGGTAATGGGTTTGAATCCCAGCCTGGTTATTTTCTGTATGGAATTTGCACGTTCTCCCTGTGCATGTGTGGGTTCTCTCCAGGTATCCCGGCTTCCTCACAGTCCAAGGGTGCAGCCCACCTTTCACCCAGTGACTACAGGTGCCATCTCCTCCTGCTATGCAATAAGGATAAGCAGGTAGATAATGGATGGTCATCTTGCTGGAAGATGAACCTCAAACCAGTTCTCAGATGCTTTGCAACCTCTTACAGGTTTTCATGATGCTGCCTCTATTATGTTTCACTTTGGGGTTCAGTGCTGATGCACAGCACTGGTTTGTAGCCACATGTAGCACTTTGCATGTATTCAAAAAAATCTCACTAAAGCACCTTCACATTTCTCTGACTATACTGCATTGCTTTTGCCAAGCCACAGATGGAATTTCTTATGGCTTTATTTTACACATATATGTGGGCAATACAGAGAAAAACTAGTTAGTACAGCTTCATACTCTAAATGAACAAAGTCTGAACATTCCCTGAATGTACAGTTTTGTTATTTTGATCCACCTGCTGTTCTATTGCAATTTATTGAATTGGTTGCTTAATCTCAGTGAGGTTAAATAGTCATTAAATAGCATAATGTGGCAAGTAAACTGCATATTTTTGTTTGAATAATATGCAAATTAAAGGTGCAATATGTTGGTATTTAAAGGTAAGTTATTTATTTATAAATGGCAGCTGGTGATATACATGAATAATTGAGTCTTTATTCCTGTTAATTTACTCTGAAACAAAGAGAGAGCATGTTGAGCTTTCCGTTCCATTTTTCATTGGAAGAGCAAAATCCGTCATGTGTCTTTAAAAACACAAACAGCTTTATAAATAAAGAAGAAGATTCCAAATATATATGAATTACTTTACAGTAACATGAAATATTTTTGGAGTTAGCTTTCCCTCCTTTTTTAAAATATAAAAAACATTAAAGTTTTTATAAGTAGAGATACTTCTTGTCACTCAAAAATACTTTTAAATTAAATTACCATTTAAAATAAGACCATTAGCCTGAATTATTGCTGGATTTCAGTAGTACATGTTCCCAGCAACTGTAATAAAAACAGGACCAGGATTCTGTTTCATGTGAAGGACAATCTCTGCGATTTCACTTCACACTGACCTCATTTAGCCCAGAAGTGAAATGACATGTTGCTAATGCATCCATCTCATCACAAATCCTACACGATTAATTTGCCCTAATCCACTCTAATCTCTTTAGATTTTTCATCACATAGCATAACTGTTTCCTTTCCCATCCTTTGCTAAAACGTATACATGCAAAACACAAACTCTCTCTTACACCACAGCCAGTGGCTCCGGCATTGTCTGGTTGCCTGGCAACTGTCGGCGTGGCGTGGTTGCTAGGGCCTGTGTAGGAGGGAGGGAGAAAGGGAAAAAGGTGGTGGTGGTGGTGGGGGGGGGGGGATGCTACTGCTCTGATTTCCTGCTGAATCGAGGCAGTCAGTAGGGAGAAGCCCCCCCACCCCTCCTCTCGCTTCCAGTCGACACACAGGACTCTATTGAACAATAGAGCCGTGCCAGAGGGCCTGGGGCTAGTCAGACAAGCCCTTGTTCAGGGTCACACCGTGTTCATCCCGCAGTCCTCCATGACTAATTAACTAACAGAGGAGAGTGTCGTTAGCACATCTGATGTTGCATCCGTCAGACTTGTAGGGCTCGGCCCAGGAATTTACGTCGATGTGCGCGAGGTGGGTTCCTGGTGCGCACATGAAGAAGGAAAAAAGGGAAAGTCATGTGGAGCTGCCGCTCGAAGCGTCGAGCGCAGCTTGTGCAGTCAAAACAGAACCGAACTGCTGGACCTGACGGGAAATGCCTGGCTGATGAACCAAAGTGGTGTTAACAACCTGCTGATCCTAACCAGCAGCAGTAGGATGTTGCTATAAACAGGTAGCAGAGTTGATCTGAACATTTTCACATTTTATCATGATACAACAATCATTGTATTTTCTGTTGGATTGACACAAGATGTGCAGAACTGTGAAATGAAAGGGGAAAAAACTAAAAAGTGTGGCATGCAACTATATTGCAACATGGAGCTGGGGCACATCCACAGCTAAGGTAGAAGAATATCAGCACAAAAACTATTAGTATTGAAAACACACACACAAAAAAACATGCAGAAAAAGTTGCTCTGCTCAGTTCTGATAATAAAATTAAAGTTTCTGGAGTGTTTGCAAAATTCTGTGTGTGGAGGAAATCATCCTGATCATACCTTTATCACTTAAAAACATGGTGGTAGCAGCATCATGATGCTTCAGAGGGAGCAATGAATGTGTCAGCTTAGGGAAGATGTATGACATAAATATAAGTTGATCCTGGAATTAAACCTGTTAAAAGTGTGAAAAAAATGCTTACGGTGGTAAATGGACTGAACTTATATAGCGCTTTATCTGATCATTTTAGATCACTCAAAGTGCTTTACACTAGAGCCACATTCACCTATTTGCACTCACAAAAGCTCACACATTTATGCACCGATGTGCAACTTGGGGTTGGGTGCCTTGCCCAGGGGCACATTGACATGTGGCAGGAGGAAGCAGGAGTTGAGCCTGCAACCTTCCAATTGCAAGATGATTATTCTACCCACACAGCCACAGTCACCCACTGTGATTCAGTGATAGAGTGATTCAGATCAAAATGAATTATTGTTTTAGTGTCCTGGAGTTTTTTCACAGTTGAAAGTCTAGACTTAGAAATTGACTGAATTTTGCAGGATTGTCAAACATTCAAGTTTCAATATGTGCAAAACTGGTAGACATATAAAAACAAAACAAAAAACAAAAAAAAAACTGAACAAGAAAACATACTAAAACACATATCGACACCAGTTTGTGCATTTGACAAAAATATATACTCTACTTCACAATTAATTATTTTGTGTCAGTCTATTACATAAAATCTCAATAAAGTACATTGAAGTTTGTTGTTGTTGAGACAAAATACACCAAAGCTTCTTGACTGCTTTTCATAACGCAAAATATGAGAAACAAGAACAAGTCGTAACAAGAACAGGATTTTATTAATATTTTTGTAATACCATATATAATGCAATTGCATATCTTTGGCGAAAATAAATCTTATAAACATTTTTATCAACAGAGGTTAGCATACAAAAAAACAAAAGGTGTGTCAGTCCGATGGACATGGCAGACAACAGACACAAACTGATACTGGGTTGGCAGCTTTGTCAAATGCAAGAATTAGTACACCCAAGGGAACTGCAACAAATAATAATGATAAGAAAAAAATCACAATCAATATTCAATAACAGCTGATGAGCAAATGAAGCAACCAATCATTTAAGTTGCAAATGTTGCTTTTAGACCAATTTCAAACGCTACAGAACACGAGATTTTTACTCGACATGTCTTTCCATAATTACTTAGAAGTTGTTGTTATAATCGAATGTTAGCCTTACTTCAAACACCAGCTGCCTGGTTGGCTTTAGATGATGTGATCCAGTTTTTGCAGTGATATTCCCAAACATTCCCAGCAAGTCATAAAAGTCATTTTTCCTCTGAGACTCAAATCTGATTCTGACCACTAATCTTCAATTTCTGACAAAAAGTTAAAGACAAACCATTCATGAGAGGATTGTGAAAGTTACTGAATCAACATCAGAGAATTTCTACAGCACGAGGGAAACGAGTCGGCTTATAATTCAACCTCCCCTGCTGTACATCAGTTTTGGCAACCTAAAAAAACCCCAAAAAATAAAATAAAAAAACCCTCCCAAGTTCAACATTAATTTACTGCTTCCATTTAGCTTAATAAAAAAAAAGCAAAACAAACACAAAAAACTGGCAGTCATGGTTAAACTGAGGAAAAGAAACCCGCTGAAAAGACATTATACATTGGCAAAATGTGAAATCACTGTAACAAGAAAAAAGGGTATTGCTGTAAAATGAACAAGGGAAAAAATACTCGGACTTCACAGAGTAAAGAAAATAAATGTGCTTAAGTCATTTTTTCACATGACCAGTGTTTGATAGAGTATGCATTCAAATATCCCATAAATTAAAGTTATAAATAAGGTGATGACTAACGAACAAATAATTTGTTCTTTTTTTTTTCACAGCTAAACAAGACCAGTGTATGCAGGTATTAGTTATGGGAACCACAGATTTTACCTCAACTAATGGCTCCAAGTCTAAAGTGGCAAAAAAAAATTCTTTAAAAAACAAAATAAAACAAAACAAAAAAATAAAATAAAACACAACCAAACAAGTGGAGAGATTACCAGATTCTTAGCATTACCACAAAAAAACTTGACTATGCTGTGGCAGCGAGGGGATTACAGACACATCTCAATAAATTAGAATATCACTGAGAAGTGTATTTATTTCAATAAATAAATACACTGAAAAAGCTGAATTTATATTATTCAGCTTTGTGACACAGAGTGATGTTCTAACCTTATTTTTCTATTTATATCTTGAAGATTATGGTTTAAGTTAATGAACACCAAAATTTAGATTCTCAGAACATTTAAATATTTCATAATTAAAGACAATTAATATGTTACACATTCATGGATCGACTGTTGAGTTGACAGCTGTCCAGCAGAGTCATGAAAAGGTCACTGTTAGAAATGCTGGCCATTCGCAGAGCTCTGCATCGTCCTGGAATGATTATGGAAAGTTGAGTGGAAGGAGAAACTGTGGCACAAAGCGGCGCATAAGCAGCAGCAATAACCACAGGCGTGGGAGAGTTGTGAAGCCAAGACGAGCTGAAAACCGCTGGGCTTCAATGACACCTCAGCAAGATTTTAGAGCAGAAAAAGAATCATTTATTCACTGATTTTATGTAATTTTCTGAGAAACTGAATTCTGGGTTATCATTATTTGAGCAAAAGCAAACATCTAATAAATATATCACTCTGTGTGAAATTAACCAATAAGCATGCTCCACTTTTTGAAATTTTAAAATAAGCTTTTTGACAATTTTCTAATTTATTAAGAGGCATCTGTATCGTGACCATAACCCCCCTTCTGTTTGAAGTCAGTGGCACAAAAAAAAAAAAGGTTTGGCAGCAACCACGTACACTTTACCGACTTTTCCTGCAAACATCCGAGTTTTCGGGTAACGACCATCATTCCTGCCAAGGCCGACGTGAATCCCGTGGGTCTGCAGCCGACCTAAACGCTCCAACACAACAACTTCCCTTCTGAGAGCTGCGTGAAATCAGCTGACACCGGCTCTACAAGCTTGCGAAGAGAGAGTCTGCACTTCCGTTTTTTGTTCTAGCGGGAAGAGCAACGACGAAACACTCCCTGCCAGAGAGCCGCTGAGGTCAGCGCTGCTCTTTAGTAACTCGGGAGTGACTGTAAAGTTAAAAGTTTCGCTCTCTCCAAGCAGCCTTCCCGTTGCTTACGGTCTCCCATCAGTGGATCTCATAGCAGAAACTGAAACTCTAAGCTGCGAGTTATCGTTTGCCTTGGCTGTTTTTAGAGCCATCATCTCAGGATCAGGCGGAAATCAGGGTTGCCACAATAAAATCTGTGGACGGCAACCTAAGAATCTGGCATTGCGTGGCAGTCAGATGTTCACCAAATATGTGTTCACACGGTAATAATAATTAGCACAAAGAACTGCTGCTAGGTTCTCAACTAAATTTGGCAGTTGCAGAAAAATACTATTTTCACATCCTGAAAAAAGGGAGTCACGGTTTGTGTGCAGTAAACGGATCGCAGACCAACATCGTAATACTCCTCTGTTCCTTTTCTTAAATGAAAAGCCAAACTCGCACGCTTGGCTGAAAGAAAGGCGCCGTCACGGAAAAGAAGAATGAAAAAGTTAAGGTTGAGGATTCATTATTGCATGTTTTTAAGAAGATTCAAAGAGCGAGGGTTGCTTTCCAAATAGTGGCATTACTTTTGTTTTTTGTTTTTTTTTAGTCATCATGTAGCACAAAGAGGAGAAACTGATTAACACCAGGAGGTTAGGTTTTGTCTGTTACAAACATGCACTCATTCGCTTCATAAATAGATTCACTTGGAAGAGGATACAAGTTTGAGGAGGAAGCATGCAACGCTTTGAGTTATAAAAACCTTCAGCTTTTTTTTCCCCCCCGTTTTTGTCTTTGAAAGAGAGATTCTTGAATCACAGTCTTCTAAATCTGACAAAAAGCAGGCGGGTCGTTCTGGGTAGGGGTCTTCTCGATGGTTCTCCACAGTCCGAACGCCCGACCCCCCCGAAGTTACTCTATATGGCTTTGTTCTCCCGTGTGAACGATACTATTGCCATTTGTTAGTTGGACGAGGACGCTCCCAACCAAAAGAGGCTCAAAATGGCCAGTGAACGATCAGGTGAGGAGAAGGAGGCACACTGGGACACACGATCAGGGGTCAGGGGTCAGGATTCACAGGGTCCGGAGTCTTATCGGGGGCGAGGGGAACTTCATTTCCTGTTAAGTTTTGTGCTCTTGACAGTGCGTTTGGACCCCTCTGTACAGCTGCGTATACCGGCGAGGTGTAGCAAAGACCCCGCCGCCTCTTTCAGCTCGTCGTCCAGCTCCGGCTTGACCTCGCGCCGGGGTCGCTTGCTGATGGGCCACTTGATTGCGGGCGGACGTCGAGAAGTCTGCTGGACGGCCCTCTCGTCCCAGAGGTCGGAGTCCTCGTCGCTGTGGAAACCCTCGCTGCCGGCGCGCCGAGACTGGCTGCGCTCGCAGCCGCCTTCGTCCAGGGACGAAAGGGAGGAGGAGGAGGAGCGGGACGAGCAGCGCTGCAGGGCTGCGCTGCTGTAGTTATGGTCCTGCTTCGGATCGCTGCTCACCAGGACAGAGTCGGGTCGGGAGAGGTCCAGCGGGCCGTCGGCGTTACCTGAACAGAGGAGGAAGTGACAGGAGTAAGTGAATACACTTCATGGTGACATCCTGGAGAAACGAAAAGCAGGAAGCAAACCCAGGCTGGGTTGTCATTTGGTAAATAATGAAACTTTTAATACAAAGTTGCTCTAAAAGTTTCATTAAAAGTCCATTAACAATGCCAACTTTGCATGATTTTGTAAATTATGATAATTTAATGCAAAGTTGGTATTTTAATGGACTTTCAATGCAACGTTTAGAGCAACTTTGCATTAGAAGTGTCATTATTTACCAAATGACACTTTATGACAACTGTCATGAACATTCATAAAGACTTCTTTATGTTCATGACAGATGTTATGTCATGTTTATGACAGGGTGATGTCAGTCTTATGCACACCCCTTCAAATAAAGTGTTACCCATTGGTTTGTAATAGTGAACATTGTGTGTGCTGATCAGCTTCTGACTGGTACTTCAAGTGGACTAAACATCAAAATATTCTTCTTATGAAAGTCACATTTGTCAGTTATTCCCAGAGTGAGAACCAGAAACTTGTTTAAACAGATACAGACATATAAAAGCACATAAACCGACCAAAGAAGCAACATAAAAAGAAAGCAATGACAGGGTGGTATGAAAGAGGCAGGAGATCAAAAACCAAAAAAGTATGAGTGTGGATTCTCTTACATGGGTCAACGTGGTGCCCAGGGGCAGAGTTTAAGAGCATCATGGCAGTGGCAGCATCAATGTCAGACTCTGGAAGAGGAGAAAACATGCACGATGGTCAATCCTAAGCCATGGAAGCATGGAAGAATGGCAACTCTACTAGGACTGGGATGATAGGGAATCCTTCAGGAATTTCACACAGGGAGCAGGGAGAGCCCATCAGTGCAAATCGGGTGAAAAACCCAAGTCGCAAAAAAAAAAAAAAACACCCACCGACAGTGAGAGCGCATCTGATATTTCCAGACCTGACAACGTGTCTGAAAGCCTCATAGCTCACTTCTGCAGCTCTAAATTATTAATGATTACACTGAGACAGAGTGCTCGACACTGAGCACCAGCAAAACCTCTGCTTGTCGTCAAGGTTACAAGTCCAAGAAGCTAAAAAGAAGGGCGGGGGGGCCGTGGAAACGGGGGTGACATCGATTGAGAGCTCACAATGTTATGGTGTTCATGAGACATCCATGAGCTCAAAGCAACAAACCAAACCAAGAGCTGAAGGGCAAAAAAAAAGATGCTGAATGTTGGACAAAAATCATGACGACGCAAACACAAGCACATGCTGAACTCTGGACACATGTATGGTCATTTGATTTCAACATTTCGGATATAGCGCCACAAAGCAGGAATGAAGTTGGGTTCATCCTCACCTTTGAATGAGCAGCCTTGTAGAAAGAGATGGCGAGGAGGTGAGGAGGCACTGCAACACACAAACAACACACACACACCGAGGCTCAGATGTCGAGTCTGAGGAGCAGAGATTCAAAAAGGCCGACTCCGATACAAAGGCGGTTGTTTGAGCCGCTTCTGTGATTTGTGACGCCGGTTTCCTGTAACACAGCAGCTGACAGCAGTTTACCTGGGCGGGGAGGCGGGCGGCGTGCAGAAGGCATGTGCGGCTGGGAAGTGCTGCTTCTTGAGAGCTTGGATTAGGTTGGGACGATACTCAGGGTCAACACACCAGAGGGAACCTTTCCCATTGGCCTGCAGGACAAAACAAATGCATCCAGTTGAATCATTCAGTGCTATTTCAATCCTTGCTAACCTGAAATCTTTCATTCATATGGAATCAGTGTTGCTTATCTAAAAAGCTGATTATTGAAAATGTTGTCCTAAGTCTACTGTTTCAGTGCCTTCCCAAAGTATTCCTAACCCTTCATTTAGTCACACACACACAAACTGCAGTGTATTTTGATTAATTATAATTAATCTTGATTAATCGAATGTTGAAATCATAGCCAACTAATTCAGTAATCAATTAATCGTTAACTGAAGTATACAAACTCACAACCGGGCTATTTTCTGTAAGAACAACACAGTCAGAGCAGTAATAAAGCCAAAGGTGTGCATAAAATATATTCAATGATTCAACTGTTAGGGCTACCTTACAATATAATAAAATATATTGTATTTGAGATGAATCAGCATACATACAATTAAAAGCTTGAGAAGCGTGGCCTGCATAATGAGAATGAAATTTTACACATTCTTCTTTGCAAATGAATTTATGAATCCCCAAGACTTTGACTAGGCCATTCTGCCACATTAACGTGCTTAGAATTATACAACTCTATTGTAGCTTGAGGCAGAATGTTAGGAGTTCTGGGCCAAACCTGGTAGATTTGGATTTGTGCCGGACTATTTTCAGAAGAAGGATCAAGCAGTTCTCCTGAGACATATAAAGTTTAGGATATAATTTTATAGACTAAACCTACTTTTGAATTTTTCTGCAACTTTATCCTTGAGCTGTCTGCTGTGTTCCTTTGTCTACAGGATGCTGTTTGTCCTCTAATGTTCCTTGAAAACCTCTGAGGTCTTCACAGAACAGCTGTATTTATACCGAGATCAAATTACACACATTTGGAAACCATTTCCAGTTTAGATGACATTTGAAGGCAATTTAGATCAAATATTTTATTTAGAAGTATCAGAAAGACCGTACTTTAAAATTGTCACTTATAAAGTGTTCATAGTTATGCTCTACATATCTCAAAATCCTAATAAATACATGGAGGTAAGCATATGAATAATTTTCATTTAACTTAATGAAGTGAGAAAGAAAAAGTAACTGGTCAATGACAAACAGGTTCATACAGGAAATGAATTGTGTCAAACCTTCCTATTATAAGCGACAATGAAACACATTGTAGTAGAAACAGAAAAAAAACTGTGCAGCTCTGCATAAAACGAAATCATCCACTAATCCACTCACAAAAAGTTAACGCCAGTTTTTGAACAAACGTTCAAGCGACGGTTCTCTGAGTCTCAAACTGTGGAAAATTTGCTAACACCAGCTACGAATTCACCGTCAGCCTCAGCAAACAGGAAGCATCGGTGTGACTGTGTTGCGCCAACAACACAGTGCGATGAGAGGAGCACTGTGTGCCACTTTATCTGATAGTGGCGTATTCTGGGCCCGGTACGGGAGAACAGTGCGAGGGAGGGGAGGAGGAGGAGAATAACCTTGACTCAGATTACCAACCGGCTCTGATGCAGGAAGAAGGAAATGTCTCCATGGCAACGAAAACCACCAGCTAGTGTCATGTGAAACTGGTGCTGGTGTCTCAGCAGACGAAGGACTCACACTGTGCACCTGCATGCTGAGCAGCCTGCGCTGCGTTGCTACTCACAGAGTCGGAGCAGCCGTCTCCACCCAAGGTGGGGAAAACGATCAGGTGTTGGCTAAACACGGCCCTGGCACCCCAGGCTCAAGCTGCGCCCACTCAGCATCGCCCGGGCGGAGTGGTGAACGTTAAACCACCAGGTTTTAAATCTTGTCGCGTTAATGACGCAGAATTAGGTGGTGATGTCGAGTTAAAGTAGTAAAGGGCAGCCGTAGCCATCCTCCCTCGCCAATATTTAAATGAACTGCAGTAAAGCGATTTCTAGATTATAGAACAGCATTGCAGAAACCACGTCCGATTATCTGAATGGTGGGTCGTGTCAATTAAGGCTGAAACGATTAATCGGATTAATCGCGGTGGATCGATTACTGACATAATCGTCAACGAGTAATCGATTAATCGTTAACTGGAGTAGAGATATAAATAAAAGCCCATTGCAGAAATAACCACACCCTCATAGCAGTAATTAAGCCAAAACTGTACAAAAATATACACAATTTGAAATTAAGATTAAAAAAATATTTTTGTCTGTATATATATGTTCTACACAGAACTTGTCAAGTAGCAAAGCTTTAGCTTCATCAAGTTCAAATTCTGTCAAGAAAAATCTCCTATTAAGCAGTTATTCAGTTGTTCCAACTGATCAACACCACACTGTATTAATGTTAAGTAAAGCAGAAAGGCTGAACTATCCACATGTTGATGTCAGAATTAATTTTTTAAACTGCAAATGAATCCTTTGCTACAAATACACTAAAGGAATGCTATGTTACTGCATTTAGGCAACAAAATGTTCAGTTTTTATTTTAAAATTCTTATTTTAAAATAAAAATTTATAAATTTATAAAATTCTTTATAAATTTATTATTCACATCTTTTATTGTATATGTACTACATTAAAAAGGTTGAAGTGATTAAATAATTACTCAGCAGAATGTATCAGCTTCTTTATCCATTTAATCGATATATCATCAGAATAATCGATTACTAAGATAATCAATAGTTGCAGCCCTAGTCTGAATGTTTCAAAGAAGAATGGGAACCACTGTGTAAACTACACAAGGAGCAACATTGCATCTAGAGGTTTCTAAACTGTGTGGATTAACACAAGTCAACCATTTTCACTGTTTTAATAATTTTAAAGAAAAAATTCATTACAAATTAGAGGGCATCATTTTTACCCTTTTAAATTCGATGAGCCTGTTTCCAGTTTGCCACAAACCAACTACAGTAATCTAGGCTACCTCGTTTGCCAGTAAAAGTCCAGACCCGTTTCTAATTCAGAATTCGTAGGAAGATTGTTATTCTAAACACACCAATTCTAATTTGACTGAGCTTGATGAACTTTGCACAGAAGAACAGGCCAAAAATTCAGTCTCTACAAAAGACATGCAAATGTATCTGCAGCATAAGGTGGTTCAGCAAAGCACTGAGTCAGGGGGGCTGAATACAAACCACACTTTTCAGAACTTAACACAGAAAACAACTTGAAAAACCTCAAATCATTTCCCTCTCACTTTATAATTTCTTCGTGCAGTAATCTGTATTGATCTGTCAACTGAATTGAAGCTGTACAGTAAAAATACAAACAGAAAATAAAAAACAAAGGCCATCTGCCATCTGTAGTACCGCCAACGAAAGACAATGACATGGGAAGAAATATGTAACCTTTTCTACTTGTAATTTACAAGATAACATTAGCTTGCATTAATAGCATCTCAATGATTTAGTTTCAACTGTGTTTTAAAAAGACGAAAGTTAAACATTGAGTGTACAAAACCATGAACCACAGATTTCACCACACAACCAGCATTATTGCTTTAAAATATGAATATGGCTTTTTTTGGATCCAAGCTACTCTCCAAAATCATTATGCACAAACAAAACATAAAAACCTTAAAATAAACTGCAGCCCTTTATTTACTATTCCTATTTCTGCTGTCATAATGGACAAAAATATGATGTGTAGCAGCATAAAGGCCACTTTAATTTCCCAGAGCTTACCTTTCATTGCAGTGCTCTCCTACTTTTGGGCTTTACATGTCTAGATTACAAGATCTCCTTCATGTTCTGATCTGTTAAATTTTCTCTCCAAACTTTAAATTTTGTTTGCCAGAATAGTTCTGGTTATTTTCTCAAGCAAGAATGCATGTTAAATAACCATCATCAACTTTAACACACAAACACTGCTGCTGCAGCATGTCTCGGTTGCTTCCTTCACTAAATTTGATGTGTAACAGTTCAACTGCTGGACATTTCCCTAATACTAAAATAGTTGCACTACCATGAGGTGCTTCAGGAGATAACATCCTTTATTAGTGTGCTGTGTTTGCATTTCCTCTGTAGGAGTCTCTGCAACCTTGACTGGATTCCACTCTTATCGTAACAAAGTCACAGAGGTCCCCACAGCTGCGTCAAACCTCAGTACTCTGCCATGCTGCAACATAACCCCAGTCTAAGGTGCTGCCTTCCCAAAAAACAACCACACTAATGATCACTGGAAGTTTTAAATAAGGTGGTCACTCGAATATCCTTGAAACATCATTTGTGGTTTAAGCTAGCTAAAACCACAAAGTTATTTCCACAATAAAAATGAATGGCACATCAGACCAAATTAATAACTTTCAATACTAAAATGTTTGCTATGGTCTACACCAGTGGTGTCCAAACTATGGCCCAGAAGATTTGGAAATTGTCTGTTTTTCTTTTTTGTTAGTTTTTTTTTAACAAGCCAACAACCTTTTTATGTTTTGGATCTATAACGATATACATATTTCATTTAAAAAAGTATTTATTATTGAGCAGATAGAACTAAAAACCTCAATAAAGTTATTTCATTTTTAATTTCCACCAGTAGTTTAAATTTGCCAGTTTTGGGTACCAGGGCAAAAGGTTTGGACACCTCCGGACTACACAATCATAGGGAAGACTGCTGTTTGACAGCTGTCTGGCAAACAATGACAACATAATGACAAACAACCTCAGAAGGTTACTGTTGGAAAGGCTGGACATCGTATCAAAGTTAAAGTGATACACAAGCAATGGTGACAAATGTAGCCTTGGGGAAACGGTGAAGCAAATCCCATCCAAAGATTTGACAGGCATTCCAGAGGACTACAGCTGGAGTCGGTGATTCAGGAGTCTCCCACACACAGACATTTGTAAGTCAGGTGATATGGGGAGTCGTGTTTTCCACTGGTTACACTACTATGTTTTATTTTAGTTCAGACATCTGCTTAATCCTCTCTGGTGACAATTTTCATGGAGACGCTAACTCAGGGACGGACAATCCTGGTCCTTGAGGGCCAGTGTCCTGCAGCTCTTAGATGTCTCCTTGATCCAACAGCTGAATCATCTCCTAAGTGCAGTCAGGTTCCCCACAGACCTGCTAACAACCTCATTATTTGACTCGGGTGTGTTGAAGTAGAGACACATCTAAAAGTTGCAGGAGACCGGGCCTTGAGGCCTGGATTTGTCCACCCTGGCACTAACTTCTTCTTCCAGCAGGACTTGGCTCCTCCCCCCACTGCAAAAAGCACCGACACCTGCTTTAATGACCTTGGTATCGCTCTGCATGAACAGCCGGCAAACAAACTCGTTCTAAACCCGATAAGCTCGGCAGAAACGACACAGCTTTCCAATGTGTCTGCAAAACAAAGCAGGCAAGCTGAAAGCAGGCAAGCAAAAGGAGCCCCAGCCAAGGGTTGGGCCCATATTGTCTACGTCGGTGGTCTCGTACACCTGTCCTTTGGAGCTGGTGTCCTCCAACTTTTTGACATCTCTTTGCTTCAGCACACCTGGCTCTAATATTTGATCAATGGAGCTCTGTAAAGCTTGACTGGATGCTGGTGAGGCAGTTTCAGCATTTAATTCAAGTGTCAAGGGTCAAGGGAAGTTACAGGACTTGGACCTGTAAGGACTGCAGTTTGAGGTCAATGGTCTAAATGGACATACTTTTCAGCTGACTGACATTGTAGATAATAAAGCTATTTTAACATAATCAAGTTAGTTTTTTTAAGTTTAATATACGTGCACAATATGTAAATAAAAAAAAGAAAGTCATCCAACTGGATCATAAGTAGAGTATTTATATTCTAATAACTGCATAGTATCTATTTTATAATTGAGTACAGTATTCTTTACTATTATTGTTGTTATTGTTAATTAATCTTGTTCTTGTATATAATTTTTTTAACACTTCTGGAACTTTTTTGTGTGAACCTACATATCTTGATGTTGCCGTAACACTCGAATTTCCCTGCTGTGGGACAACTAAGGCTGTTCCTATTCTAAATTTACTAAAACTAAAAATGTTACACATATATTATATCAAATGTTCGTTACAGTTTTTGCATTGAATTACAAAAAAAAATTCACTTTTCAGTCTCCTAAAATCAGAAGGAACACCTTCCAGACCTACCTTTCCCAAGCTCTTGTCGACCTTGCGGAAGCATTTATTTAAAGACAAGTTGTGACGAACGGAGTTCTTCCAGCCTGTGGGAGCGTTAGAGAAGTAAGGGAAGTGCTCCAGAATCCACCCGTAGATTTCTTTAACGGGCAGAGACTTGCTGGGAGACTGCTCAATAGCCATGTAGATGAGGAGGGAAAACGAGAAAGGAGGCTTAGATTTCAGCGAGTCCCGTTCCCGACCCCTGTTTTGCAATGAAGATGACGAGGACGACGAAGGGCCCTGGTTTGGTTTGTAGTCTCCTTCAATGTCAAACAGGGGGCTTCCACTTGTCTGAGCTTCTGGGCCGCCGAGAGTGAAGTTCTGGAGCAGGTTCTCGTGGAGCCAGTTGAGGTTGGTGAGCTCCTCATCCTCTGCACCTGAAGCGCGATCCACGCTCGTCGCCAGTGGACTGGATGCGCACTCCGCCTCGGGCAGGGTCCCCACACCGCAGACACCTCTGAGTCCCGTCCGCTCTTCGTGCATACCCGGAATTTCCGTTTTCTTATCTGGTGACATCTCAATGATTGGACCCATTAAACCAAAGAGTTCTGGAGAAACAAGAGAGAGGTTGTTAGAGTTGAAACAATCTGAAAGCAAGAGCACAGACAACTGTATGCTACACTTTAAAACGAAATTTTTCCCTCGACTTCTAGAAAAGCCGAGGGATGGGCTTTTCTAGAAGCACATCCCTCGAAACTGTCTCTGCTGCACTTCGTGGATTTCTCCCTCTTCCTCAAGCCTGGATAGAACGATAAAAGCCTCTCAGCTCCCCCCACCTCCTCTTGACTCTCATGGAGAACCATTGAGGACACCATTTCAAGCAACTGAACTGACTTAAGGCTCCACTCCTCAACACCCACCTCATTTCCAGTCAAGATTCAGCTGCTCATTATGTGTAAACGAGCAGGAGACCATCCAGTCACTGCAGGCCTGCATCTTACAGAGTGGATGGCTCTTAAAAACTGCTCAGCATTCAGTGAGGATCAAGTCTCAATTAGTTGCATGCAAGATTAAGTAGCATAAAAAGGCTGCAGACCCGGGAGATATCAGCCATTTAACGGCACAAAGAAATTCAACCTTAGCAGTGATTTATCATTAGCAAATCCCAGCCAAGTACCCTTACTTAGAGAATGACACTTGAGAATGGCAGAGACGGAAGCAGGATATGTAAAACAGCATAGATCTTATCCAAGCTTTTCATTGGTGCACATCTATTAAAGAGTATAAAGGGGGGAAACTAGTACATACTGTAATAGTGAGGAGCTGTACATTGGCACAGTTGGTAGAACTGTTGTCTTGCAGCAAGAAGGTTACCGGATACCTATTGGGTATTGGGTATTTGGTATTTAGTATAAATACCCAATATCAGAGAAATTGGCCTGGAATCAATCAATCTTCATACAATCCAATCTTTTTTTGATCAGTGAACGCCTGTAGCTTAGCACCATAAGGTAGCATCAACAGCAACACTCTTTTCTGTAGATGCCACGACTGAGGGAAGAAGACACAAAGGTAGCAACACGTGAAAACAGAATGAGGCTATTTAAGCACTTGGTTTAGGAAACAGTATTTATACAACAGTGAGAGACATTTTTGTGGCTCATTGAGGCTGCCAGAGAGCAAGAGAGAGCTTAACACACAAAGTCATAATATAGTTGATAAAGCTGCCCAATTTCATCCTTCTAAGGTGACATGATCCACCCACAGTGTCACCTAACATGGAGGGTCAAGAAATCTCATAATACAGGACTAAATGATTTAGTTTTTCCTCTAAAATAGTGTGAATCCCCAAGGTACGGCAACTTCTCTCTCCACACCCAGCATGTTGTCGCCTCTGCTCTTAACATAAATAATTAAGGACCACTCACAGCAGAGTATTTTTGGAATAATGTTTTTTTTTCTCCGTTCTTCTTATAGAGAATTCGTAATTAACTAAAATCGGTGCCACAAATTAAACTACGGCCTGAATATGTGCTCAAACATTCTGATCAGTTTATCTCTAGTTGCTAATTTTTTAAAACCATAGACCATAAGTGATGGCTTAGCACACTGCTTAGTGAGGCCAAGAGCATAAAGAGCTCACTCTTTGTCTCGTCTCACAACAAGCTTTATGTCCTGGTTGTCACCATGACAACCATGTCATCCCTTCAACATGAGCAGAGATCCCATAAACAAGAGTCAGTAAGAAAATAAGTAATCCACGCTGGCTAACACTGACACAGATGATGACTGTGGACCCTTCCACTCCCCTCCCCCATTTAAACCAATAGTCAACGTCGTGATCTGTTATCGTTCTTCCTGGGGGGGTCTGAGAGATTGTGGATCTGGGCTGAAGTCGGTAAAGGCGCACCGTGTGCGGTGGATGGCCATGTCTTTCATTTCTGAGATAGGATAAGAATTGGGTCAAACTCAAGAGTGTGTGTCAGAGACAGGAGAGGGAGTGAACATACACATAAATCAGTTTGTAAAACCCAGTCAACGAGGATGGGAGGGTGAAGGGGAGGCATTAGTGCTTTTACAGAATAACCTATCGACTCTCACTGAGCAGATTTGTTTGACTCAGATTAAGAATAATTTTCTAATCTGGTTTCTTTTGCCTTAAAAGCATGTGTTGTTTTCATGTCTTTATTAATAAAGCATATTGCTTCTTTTAAGTTGTTGTCTCTCTAACATGTACCCTCAGTCCATCTCTTTATCCGTTAAGTATTGCACAACAGAATTATACTGTTGCACTGCATTCACTTCTGCAATTTTGCTCAGTAACTAAAAAGAGCCTATTAAGTTCCCAATGACAAATGGAGAAGCCACATGAACAAAAGAAGAGAAGACAATAGCAATAAGTAAGATTCTATGCTAAAATGGAAAAAATGAAGTCCAAAAGACAAAAAAAAGCCCAACAACAAAGAGAACAAGTGGAAGGAAGAAAGGCTGGGTAGGTTTTCCACAGTCTGTGATGAATCACAGCTCTCAGCAAAGTAGAGCAAGCAGATATGTCAGGCAGCATGAGGACTGCCTGTTAGTGTCACAGGAAAATATCTGCTCAACAACACAGATATCCCTCCACAAGACAGCTTCTTCTTTCTGATTTAATTTGCAACCAGTAAAAAGATCTACAAGTCCCCAGACCCAAACAAAAATATCATTTGAGCTTCTGAAAACAACTGTAGACTACAAATAGAGGTCTTTTGTAGCGTCATAATAAACCCCTGAGATGAGTCATCTTTCTTATTTTCTTAAAAAGCACACAGATGATAGGTTTTTGAGCACATGCCAAATGTTTACTTGAGATTTAATACAAGACAGCTACATATATTTCCATGTATACATCAGTGAGAAAGAAAAAAGAGAAGGGACAATGAAAACAATCAGTTCAATTGCTATTTACTAAAAGTCTCAAACTGTTTAAGAGTTTCAGTGAAGTTTGGTATAACTGTGATGGACATGAGTGGTTTGCCTGTATCAAGGTACAATCAAGGTTTTTAAAAGGTTCATGTTTCTAAACCGCTAAATATGCTTCATCACATCCTTCCTATGGTATAAAGTCATGTGTTTACCAGGTTAGAGTAAATCCTAAACTGGTGATGTATATGCTATAAAGTTTGTCTTAGGAAGCGTCAGTCAGTCTTCCATCATATTTAATGTGGAAGATGTTCCCGGTCTTTACTGTTTTGGTTCTTCTTTCCTTGAAATATGTGTGGATTTAATCTCAATCAATCAATCAATCAAATTAAATCTCTCATTAAAATTGATGCACATATTTGTCCATTTTTTATGTTTTCTTGTTCTTCATCTTCACACAACTGCATTCCCTCTGTCCTTTAAAGTTATATAACCTCTGTTTATTTGAGGTTTTCTGTACTTTCATCACATATTAATCTTTGCTTAACTCATTAGCTCTTAGTCATTGTTGTTTCTGTTTTTCCTTGTTTTTGTCTGATGTGTCACACTCACAGTTTGACAAGTGCTCAATAAATAAAGACCAACTGACTGAGACTGACTGAAGGAAGAATTATTTGCCTGTTTAGATGTAATAGAAATCATGGAAATATGTAAAGACCAGGCCCTACGACAGACTGGCGACCTGTCCAGGGTGACCCCGCCTCTCACCCAGAACGTTAGCTGGAGATAGGCACCAGCAACCCTCCCGACCCCACTGAGGGACAAGGGTGTAAAGAAAATGGATGGAAGGATGGATGGATGGATGTAAAGAGCAGGAACGTACAGAGTTATAATATTACTATGAAGAGCAAAATTTGAAAAAGGAACATTATTCTGTGCACTAATCACATGAGAATTACTACTTAAGAAGTTTATTCTGGATTTTCGTCTAATAATCATAAATGTAACATAAATATAACTCTATCAATCAATATGTCAGGATAAGATTGTAGCATAAGGATTCATTACTGCACTTTCAAATAAAATTTGTTGGATCATTTTATGGATTTTAGTAATAATTTTACTGAAGATAGTTATGATGTATGAATTTCATAACGGCCCAAGCTTGCGCTATGTCTTCTGTTGACAAGTAGGTCGGATTACACCAGACATCCACACAGGTGTGGCCAAACGAAGACTTGAGTGCCGTCTCGATGGATTAAAAGGTGCGGCCAAACAGTCTGCTGTGAACAGTCCACATGGCCCTTGTTTCTACGTAAACAGACCGTGACTGGCCATAAACCTGCATGGCGAAGCATTATGGGAGAAACGGGCAGTGGAGCTATAAAATGAGTGAAGTGATTAGTCTAAAAGCCAGCAGTGGAAATAAAAATATGTGACAGACACAGAAAAAAAAAAACTTTACAAGCCACCATTTGCTTCAAACTAAATAACTTACGGAAATTTGATGTTTATTCATAATTATTGAGTACAAAGAATTGCAGTGTAAAGGAAGTGTAACGTTATGAAATGGATGGTTTATTTTTCCAAGCATTTTTGAAAACAGAAACAACCATAAAAGTCATGAGTTTGAATGTACACATTCATTTAATTGTATTTTTCTTTTCTTGATTCAGTTTAGTCTCATGAAATATGGTGGATTGGAGTAACACAAAGAAGTTGGGAACAAAAAATATTCATTATTTCTCAACATCAGCAAACTTGCTATTGAGGTAGGAAACAAAAAAACAGTGATTCGCTTCTCTTGTCTAAAACTGCCCAATCGTGTTTCATTAGATGGTTTTTAACTTTACTGCCGCCTGCTTTACACCGCATTATTATTCTGTTCTCCTCCTACCAGTGGCATTGACAACAGTCTAGTGGCAGATCAGACTCAATTGGTCAGGTGAGAAAATTGACACTTTTTTCCAGTTTGAATTGCAAACTTGCCATTGTAGCTTGTAAGCTGACCAGATTTACCTGCCCCTTCATGAATTTCCACATGTTTGGCCAGGTGCTGGTGCCAATTTCCACAAGTTAAAGCACATGAAAGCTTTCAGTCGGTCGATTTTACCCACTTGACCTCTTTGCTTGACTTTTGGGAGTCAGAGAGAGCTTATCCCCCTTGAGTCGCCTCTTTCAAATGACTTTCATTTGAATATTACCAGACGGAGGAGGGTGGACAAGCGAGGAAGCCGTCTTGCATCCATCCAAACACAGGAAGTATTTTGCCGTGGCTGCAGCTGTTCAATTACCAGTGCTTTTGCAGTGATCACAGTTATTATTGCTCTTATGAAAAAGGCATCAAAGAGAGTCGGCTGGGACGGCGGTGAATAAAGAAAGACTCATGAGTGGAGTCGAGAGGCAGCTAATAAGGCAGCCTGGCCTGTTGACTGCTGCCCATCCTTGAAAATACACCCAAGCTTTAATGGTGCTGACCTGATGGCTCATCTGCAAGTTAAAAAAGCCAGCCAGACTCATCATATTCATGTGCAAACGGGCAGGCTAACAGCAGGTGCCACGGGACACCCCCCCCCTGTTCAAACTGCTCTTTTATCCCGTTAAGCACTTGGACTATTCAAAAATACACAAAGACATATGGAGATGGCTTTAAGTGGCAAATCAGCGGAGATGCTGTGCCAGAGAACGTACAGGAGGTTCAGAAACGAAGCGCTGCTCTGAGATGTTTCCCTGGAAGTGAATCTCATGGCTGGGACTCAGTTGCCACGACAGCCAGTGTTGTGAGGGAAGCAATTGTGCTCATGTCTGTGCATGAAGAGAGAGCTAATGTGGGGAGATCAATACAGGCGGAAACTGCTGAGGCCAGCAGTCTGCTGCTGTTCTCCACAAACCTGTCTGACAAAGGCAGCTGCCAACCTGGATGCCATGGCGCTCCTGTCCAAGTGCCATTAAGGCTCACTTTATAACGCTTCATAAAAAGTGATGCTTCAGTTAGGCGGACAATTACCTGTGCCGAATCTTTTATATGGGCACAACAGAGCCGGATTTAAGAGTAAAGATGCCAGCAACTATAAACACAACTGCCTACTGTACGCCACACCCTCTTCACTTGGAATAAAGCAGTTGACACAAACCAGTTATACAAAGGTGTGTCGCAAAGCCCCACGCTGACGACGGCTGTTATTTGAAACCCTAACTGATATTTTAGTTGACTACTCAGTCTGGTTGGAGCTCGAAATATGTGAATGACACAAAGGCGAGCGTAGGCAGAGTGGGACAGAGGGAGAGGCTGTTCCAGCGTGAGGCAATTCTTTTATTTAATAGCAAAGTCAAATTATATGGAAATGAATAAAATGACCATTAATGCTTGGGTTAATGAGGCTTTAGTTACAGCAGCGCTACATTCTGAAATAAAGCTGCTTGGTAAAAGTGTGAAAACGCTCACACAAAGCACTACAACCGGCCCCACACTCAGCTGCTACAAAGACGCAGTTGTTTTTCCTCTAATCATGTTTCCGAAGTGCTCAGTATTCACCTCGCACTTTCAAACAGGGGCCTCGGAGGGAAGGAAGCACCTCCTGCCTGTTGAGGAAGTTCGCTTTTTCAGAACAAATTCACACAAACATGGCGAAGTCTCCTCCACGTCAAAACACAAGAATCGGTCAGAGTGAAAGGTGAGACGGGGGGGAGCTCGTTGCTGGAGCGACGGCAGCCGCATTTGCAAAACTACGAACTTCATCGGCCGTCGGGCGCAAGCTGCTCATGAAGTGTTCAAGCGTACGACCTCACCAACAGACGATTGTGACATTATGTTCACACAGAGACTTTAAACTGAAACAAACAAACTCCACTCTGACTGTAAACAGAGGTGAGGCCTTCCAAAGTACACGGAAAACCCCCCCTTCAGCCAACACTGAAACCTTATCTCTTTGGTCATGTGTCTGTAGGGTCAGAGTACCAACACTCAACCCCCCACCGCCGCCATCAACAGCCTCAATTATAGCCTCACAACTACATATTCCCATATACGTACCCCGGTTAACGAAAGCAGTTTTTATGCAAAGAGCTTTCACACAGAAGCTGGAAGTTATATAACACAAACTTTTTAAGCTCATTGCTCCACTTTGGGCAGCAGTAAAGAGTTGGTATCTGCCTGTGACATTCCTTGCTACCGGACAGCAGCAGCCCTGAGTAAATAAATGTTAGTTTTAAAAAAAAGTCTACTTGGTTTGAATCCTCGCACAATGAACAGTGAATTGTATTATTTGTGATCAAGTTTAAGATGTTGCATCGTTTTAGAACTAATTCTGGATTTTCTCCATGACACCTACACAGCCTCTGTTACACCAAACCTCATTTTTCAAAAAGTTGTCACTTCACAGCCTTTAATTCCCAAACAGATAAACACAAGTAGTATGTAACTACATTTTTTAAAAAATAATACAAATTTGAAAAGGGTGGTGTTCAGAAATCCCCTCATTTGTAAATGTAATCTTCAGTATAGATTCAGCTGCTCTGTAAAGCCCACATAAATCTTGTGAGGAACATTAGTGTTCAACAACCTATAGAGATTTGGCCGTCCATCTGATCCGACAGGCTGGGCAAGACGGGCATTAATCAGAGAAGTAACGTATGTTAACTCTGGAGGAGCTGCACAAAAGCACAGCTCAGGAAGAAGATTCTTCTCAGAGAGAAGAATCTGCTTGCTTGCATTTAATCATTGTGCTCTACAAATCTGGCCTCCATATACAGCAACTGTTGAAACAAAACTATAACAAGCACTGCCACAAACCACAAAGACACAACAACCTGTGTTCTGGTTTGATGAGAATAGGAGAGGTGTTTTCACACACTGTGATAGGCTCGGTTTGATTTGGGATCTAAATTGCAACATTTGTTACATTTTCAGCTGGTGTGGTTCGCTTTCACACTGCATTGTGTCAAGCAATCCAAACCCCTTGAAAAACTAGTTCCCCTCCCTAACTTGTGGTGGCACTCTACTGAGAACCACTTAAGGAAACGACACAAAACTTCCAAAGCAGACGATGAAGATGGTAACTTCCATATTCAGAAAATAAACAAAAACAGAGAGCGTCATAATTTAGCGGTTGTAGGATTTCTCTTTTGTCATTGGTAAACAACCACAAGTCACTTGTCCTGCTAATGCTAGACATGCATTTGTTTTGGTTGTATTTACCCAGAATACCTTGTACTACAGTCTGCTTACTGCTTTTGAACTGGTCTCCTGTCCGCTTAGGATTCACATATGAATACGCTCAACGTATCTAATTTCACTTCAACTGAACTGAGACCTAGGTTTTTAGACAGACCAGATTTCACTTTTCTGGTCCGCATCGGAGTATGTCAAGCATTCAAGCCTCTCCAAACACATGTTATAAAGATATTTGTTCATAAAAGTAATACTAACATAGTCATAAACCTCAACCTAACCTATTGTTACATACAAACTTGTTGGCCTGTATCCTCATCGACATCCACGCATGCCGTTATTACAGCCAAAAGTGATAAGACAAAGACCTATTGTGACACAGGACACAGCCGTCTTCCCCTCTTCCTTTCTCCCAATCAAGGAAATGCTCATGTCACTGTTGCCTTCAGTAAGGCGGCCCCTAATGGGCTCTGTCTTGAGTCCACCCATCAGAAATGAGGCAGGCGCTCAAGACGGTGAGGATCAGAGAATGGGAGGAAGGAGGGAGGGATTCAGCTCACCACAGGGACCAAAACGTCCAGCAATCCAGAGATGTAAGAGAACAAGTTGTGCAGAAAGAGAGAGTAAAAAAACAGCATCTGGGCAAAAGGCAAACTAAAACTGACCAGGATTTTGAAATAAACTCCCAGTAATTTTCTTGCTTTTAGTACATCTCTCAACAGGTGACAAAAACGTCAAGTTTATAGCTTCCTGAAAGAGGCGTGAACTAATGCAAGACATCAGAAGGAGCAAACAAGCAGACAGTCCAAAAAACAACAGAAACAAAATGACGCCCACAGAAATGTAAAGAAGGCAGCAAACATGAAAGTGTACGATGTCTAAGAAGGCGTTTACATTTGCAGCTGAAATTCAGAGCCGCCACGCATGTTTGATCAGCAGAATGTCACAGACCCAAAAAGACAGCGAACTACATCCTCCTGGGGACGTCCCCCTAAATCACGCAGGGGCTGCGTGGGTGATCACTCCGCCAAGCTACTACGGAAAGGCTTCGGCTTCATGATTCACACAGGTCAGCGTTACCAGAGAGCACAGGCTCCATTAATTCATCTCCAGTAAATAAAACTTTGGAGTTTAACAACCTAAGCTGACCGATGCAAAACAAGAAGGAAATCATATTGTTCAAAAATGTCTACACTTTAATTTAGCTGATAAGAAGAGAAGTCAACTTATAATCAGTTTTTGTGAGAAGCAAATCAGAGCAGAAGGAGCCCTGCAGCATAATTATGGGAAAAACAGTCACTTCAGTGGCGCAATCACCAACTTCCTGTTTCTGCCTAACTATGAATTTACATTACAAGAATAAGGGCAACTAAAAATTCAGCTGCTTAATCTGTCGGTATAATCAAAGTCACATTGACTTGGTAATGACAGGGTTCTGAGCGAATCAGAGTCACAAAGCTGTGAGTATTTTCTTTTTCCCCCATTCAGTTGATTCATTCAGGAGAAATTAGGTTCAGCCTGTGTTGAGCAATCGGCAAAAAGTTTCTGCCACACGGATCGGCTTTCGAAATGAATTCAATGCCACAGACGCTCAGCTGCGGTGAATTCCAGAGGACTCAGCCTTTCATTTGCTCTGGGCCAAAGTGCATAGTCCTGTGATAAGAGATAATAGAACGGTATCATTTTAAGCTGACGACTGGTGCCAACCCATGTTCGAAAAGTCAATCAGTCACACTTCACGATTAAAAGAAGTTTGAACTAAAAAAATACAATCTAATGTGGCATGATCATGTGATATTCCGTTTTGTGGTGTTATTGTTACATCCTGGTTGGAGCACCTTCCTGTTCTGTCATCAACACAGTACAAGGGAACAGCTACCTCATTAAAAACACAATAAAGAGTTTACAAAGTTGTTAAAGCAAAGAGGAAAGTTCTGTGGTGTTCTGTTACGGCTTAGAATATATTTGATACCAGACACCGTGGAAGGAAAATAGTCCAAATGTTAATGGAACATGAACTTTCAAACTTTTTTTTAGGATGTCTAAACTATAAACAAAGCTGCTGGAGACAGCCGGAAGCGTTCATCATCAAGGCTACATGATGAAAATCTGAAATTAGAAGGAGAGCATAATATCACATGTCACACAAACTGGAAGGAAATTTCAGTTTCAAGTTACACCATCATCAGGCAAACTTTCTCACCCTCAATTCAGCCAGTAACCTTTTCAAACACTGTGGGCCAGCCATCGGTCGGTGTAACATTCTTGGTTTTGGTGGCAATTTTAAAAGGAAAAACAAAATGATCTAATTTATGTTTACTACATTTTTTTGTATTATTTTTGTTGGACTTACAGAAAAAAATACAACAAAAACTACTGAATTTAGTTGTAGTTTTCCAGTGTTTATTGTGCATAATATTATCCTGTTTTGCAGTTCTGGTGATTTTTGAGTAACAATGGGAGAACAACATGATGACATCAGTTGGTTATTGACTTGAAGGTAGTAGTTAACCTTCAGTTGGACATGTTGCTTACTGTTTTGCAGCGAGAGTTTTAAAACTGTATAATGTGGAACAAATTATACAGTTTTATACGGGTGTAAAAGTAACTTTACACCCGTTAGTTCATATGTGGTGCTTTTTAGTTTCCATGCCTTAGTTGTAGTGGAAACTAGTGAATCTGCCTTTCACACAGCTGACTGGCAGTGTACAGGAAAAAAGGCAAGATGGAAAAAAATAGTGACACTATATACTACAAGAACAATATAATAAAAGGGGTATTGGCTGAGATTACATAACTTTTCCCCACAAGCGGGTTTGCTAATAAAACCCTGAATATTTGCAAAATTCTGTTTCCCACATGCTAAGTTAGAAAGAGGTGTGCTGAGGCTGTTCAAGTATATCTAGGAACAATTCAATTCTGACATTATATCACATCTGTGTTGTCATTAAATTCATTTGATATTACAACACTCTTCAGCAGATTCTTTCTATTCGTAGCAATGGGCTTTAGTAAAGTTCTGGCAGCCACCAAACCCCTTCAGAAGCTGCTCGACACTGAAACAGGGTTCACAAGAGGATAGATGCGAAGGTATAACAAAACAAAAGCAAAGACAACAGATGCTTGAACCATAGAAATTCTGGCAATAAATTAATGGCTGACTGGCAACATCTGTTCCTTTTATTGTCTGCGTTTGACCCTCAGGGTCCACTTGCCTTTGTCTTCCATTTACAACTTAAGATTTAACAACTGGCAAGTATGAAGAAAGCGACAACTTCGATGCACAGCGAAGTCGCCACCTCACAAAACGTGAACAAAAATTTCTATAATTTATTGATCAGGTACACAGAGAAACCTCTGAGCACACAATAAATTTTAAATGAGGTTTGTACAATTCAGCGAGTCCAATAGTGACAGACAGCAAGAAAAAAAAAGGCTTAAATGGCCAACGAGACTTAACATATCAAAGAGTGCTAACTTCACCAAGTAATCACCATTTTACATGTAATATGTTAACCGACGGCTACAGCTGTATCCTTTAAATAGGCAATAAAATAAATCCTACACATGTAATCCAGGTTTTCTGAGGCTGGGTTGTATATGACGTTCTCAAATACAAAAAAAAGTTACAAGATGTTTTATTCTGACTTTTATTGCATCAATTCATACCCACAATGTGAATGATTTACACCCTTTATAACAACTGACCCATTTTTTTTATTTTCTAGGATGTACTTATGCTATACTGTGAAAAATATGGTTACGTGACTTTAGTAAATATCATCTAGCGCCAGAAGCGAACCTAATGATTTTAGTTTGATCAGTGATTGTAATTTTATATTTCTACATGTCACCAGCTCAAAAGATGGATCAGAACAACAATCAAAAGAAGAGGACGCAACTAAATGGACATAAATACCTTGAATTGTTTGCAGTATTTGAATTTTTTTAACAATTATATCGATAATACCCAGAAAATTCAAATGCTACACAACAATTTACATGGGTACTAAGTGATTCATTCAGGGATACAGAATAGAAATAGATTGAGATGAAATCGCAAAGGAACTTTACACATCTAGTGGACAATCTTCCTTTACATTACCACCTACAGCAAAACTAAAGTATTCATTCACCTGACAACAGCAAGTTAGAATGAGTCAAACAACTCTAACTTGATAAACCACAGAATAACAACACTAAACAAATTAGGCTTGCTCATATGCAAAGAATGTGAAAACTAATATATATACTATGATTATTGAATTTTGGTCTCTAGGCAGAACTGGCCACTCATCTCTGCAACAATGACGTTGAGCCCCAAATTTTTTTTCTGGGACGTTGAGCCCCAGAAAGACAAAAATTTAATTAACCAGATAAATGGGAGCATATTGATGTAAAACTCTTCGTTTATTTATTTTGCACAGTTACAAGTATTACAATTGTAAATAATTTTGTATTCTAAATAACTCAAACATTTCCAAGCAAATTATTTTTTTTACGCACCTGTAATGTATAAACGTTCTACGCATTTAAGTAAACATAGACTCATTCTTCAAACACATAACTAGAAATTGCAAGTTTTGAAACATATATCATGTTAATCACTCCTTAGTGCCCCCCCTGCTGGCCTGGAGTGACCTTATGCTTGTCCCTTGATAAATAAAATGTCCTAAAAGGTGTAACAGTGTAAAGCAACAAAGCTATCATTTAGCAAGAATATATATTCTGCTCCTTTTCACCTCTAGTATTTTATATGTACACACACACATGTACACACACACTTTTCCAATATTTTAACTATACATCATATATTTTAAATCCTGAGAAAATCAGGACTTTTTAAAGAATATTTGATATTTTCTATGTATAAACTTTCTAAGTGAATTCAATATTTATCTCATTATTGATCAACACAAATACAAGGGTGAAGTTTTGGCACATTCTGTGTGAAAGGATAAACGCTCTAAGGGGCCATGTCTGGCCTGGAAGCTATAAGCAGCTGCTTGTTTCGCTTTTACCTTGGGCTGGCTGCGTATCTAGTAAAAAAAACACTGCCAGAACATATTGAGTCAATTATAAAGACTACCATATTAGTTAGTAAATGATTTAAATACTTTACTTATTAGTAAAAGTATATTAAAATCTATTGGCATATGGCACAAACAAAGCAACCACAGTAGACATATTTTTCTACACCAACATTGTAGAGCTTCGTATCTGGGACAATCTTGTGATAATCCATTACATCATGTGCCTAGCTTAGCCACCGTACCTCATAACGTCTGGTCCTGTCAATACATACCATGAAATATTCAACTATTTATAGATACCAAAAGACAAAACAAAAAAAGGAACGAGTGTCTCACATCAGAACCAACAAAAGAAGAGACTTAGTATTGCTTTGTGCTACAACTTGAGATAAAACGAGTCGACCAAGGCTGCTTTAATGCAGCAATTAAGACTAAAAGCCAATAGGAAAAAAGATAAGCTCAAAGTGCTGTTCGCACTGAAATCCAATATGCTTTGTAGCGTCTTGCTTGAAGACCACAACTTACAAGAAACCACAGCACTAACGCAGCGGTGAACTCAAAGTTAGTCAGAGGCAAATTATCCTCAGCAATTTCCGATAAACAAACACTGGTAACCAAGTAACTTTACACCCGTTAGTTCACCAAGTTTAGTTCCCCATTTCGTGTTGTAAGTTCACTACATGTTTCGTTATCAGCCTCCCACAGCACAGCCGTGAAAAGAAGTAGCGCTAGCAGCCAGTCGCTCGACGAGTCAGTGAAGGTAAATCTGCTGCTAGCTTTAGCATGACATTTAAACTATTTAGAATTACGTAGCGACAAAAAATATCTCCAAGTGTCCGCCGAGAGCTGCTCTCTGCTTCTGTAATTCAGTCTCTGTCCTCTTCCCGGAGAAAACAGAGAAGTAACGTTAACTAGGCGGCCACATGCTGTCGCTTGGGCTGCCATGCTGGCTCGTCTAAGCAAAGTCACTTGACCAATTTTTACTTTTAGCTTGTTCGCAACGCTAACCCTTTTTCCCAGCCGAGCAACATTTTGATCCCGTACATTACAGAAATGTGTTTGTTTTTTTTTAAGAAAAAATACTTACAATCATGCACGTCGCTACCCTGGAGCGGTGTGTGTAAAAGCAGAGTTTAATTCAGATGTCTGTCTCACACAATGTCAGAGATCAGATCAGCAGCTGCTTCCTCCATACACGCAGCGCGCAGATCACACAGCGCACGGCAACGCTACCAAACCCCTCGCCGTCGTCATGGCAACAGGTCCACTTCAGCCAATCACAACCCCTCCCCTCCTATCTCCCCTGGCAACTGCCGCAGCGCTGGAGCGCCGCGAACGCGCACGCCATCCAGTTTTTTTTTTTTTTTTTTTTGCATCGTGCAATGTTTTTTTTTTCTTCTGTTTTTTTTTTTCTAGTTTTATCTTCCAGCGCTCACAGCGTTCAGTGGGAGGAGAAATGTGCTACTTAGAGCCTCTTAAACCCGGTTCATTGGAAAGCATTAATGGGTTGATTTGTCTGTTATTAAAGAGTGAAAGCAAAGCAGCCGGACGGGTCCCGCGTTATTCAGGGCAGGCAGCACAAACACCTCGGGGCGGAGAGAAAGGATGTGTCACCGCGCCCTGCCTCATGACGATAGCGGACCCTCAACTGGGCCCCTCCTAGAGTAAACGATGATGGGGGGGGGGGGCATGACCCCTGGACAAACATTTGATAGACAAAATAACATCAAATTACTGAAAAAAATTGCAGCTCTCTAGAGTACTTTACTTAATTAACTTATTTTATCAATATAAAACACACACATCTGTTTATTTTTTAAGTCTGAACACTTGTGCCACTATTGCCCCTCAGGGAACTTGGCAGCTGTAGGTTAGTATCTTTGCCTGGCTATCATTAGAGGGCAGCTTTACTGGCCAACTGACTTCACACCAAACTGTAACTTTCACATACTGGTGATGCCTTACTCATCTCAGCCACTCCATTTCATAAGCGCACATGAGTAGCTCTCTCTCTCTGTGTGAACTGATCTAATAGCCTCTCTGTTTTCTTTTAACCCCAAGTGCCTACCATGCAGTGGCACTGTAAATACTTCTGAAGCAGCGTTGGTGCGCACGCTGTACTTCCCCCTTCGCTGAACCGGACAAACAGGCTTGGGTAGCAGTGGTGTGTTTTGTGTTGTCATGTTAACATGAATGGCAGGAGGACAGCCTGAAAAATGTATGCCAATCAATTATGTTTTCTCAATGTCTTTTTTTCCAGTATAAAGTTTACATAATGAAAAATATATTTAAGAAAAGGGTGAATAATTAAATTAAATTGAAGACATTGTTTAGTTTCTTTTGTTTTGTTTGTTTGTTTTTTTTCGTCTGAGCATTTGCATCATTTTCTATTGAGCACTGAGCTATTCTTAGGGCCAGCAGGCAGCATCCAGTCTGCCCCATTTTTCCTTTTCGTATCACTCCCAGGGATGATGATGAAGTTACAAAGCTGGCGAATGAGAAATAGGAGAGCAAGATGCATTAATCACCACGGAAACAGCTGATTGAGGATGACTTAAAAAGACAGACCCATTAGTCTGTGTGCCTGCATTGGTGCTAATCTGATTGTGAAACTGTTAGGCTAAAACAACATAGTCCATTGACCACCATCAGTGACTTTCATAATAGTGCTACAGAGCTTCTGATCTGTAAAAAGATGGCAACTTCATGGTTATCATGCTGTACAAGACTAGCAAAAATGAGAGTACTGCACACAGCTCAATTAATGTTAAGAGTACTGTGGAGAAAAACTGAATTACAGACTATGAGCGGAGTTCATGGATGGCAGTAAAAGTGTGACTGACGGAGGGATGAACAATAGGGATGCTAGTCTGTGATGGAGAGTACTGACCAAGCATGAATAAGGGGGCAGTGTGTCTTAGAAGCCAGCCAACAGTGCCATAGTGGTCAGGAGGCCTGCTGCTTTAATGGCCCATAAATCTGTGTGGACTGGCTGGTCTGATGCTGCCCCTCTGAGACCCTCTCATGCGGAAAATGAATCACACCATTTTTACGGATCGCAAGTGTGGAAGCTCTCGCCCTCCCTTGCCCTGCTTGCAGCAAGCTGATAAGTGTGCTCCATTTTAGCAGGCCTGCAGCTCATAAAAAATCTCTATTAAAGACTACCTGTGTTTGTGCACTGTTCTTCATTCAGTCCGCCTTTGTTGTTCTTTCTTTGTTCTCTCTTTACACTTTTGCTTTCTGGAGTGTGAACAGAGACACTTTGGCACACAGTCAGTAATAGGGTGTAGACCTCAAGGGTTAATCACAGTCCAGCCAAAGCCCATTTCAATGTATTCTATCAGTCAGAAGTACTTCTAAATTTAAGCCAAAGGGGACAGGCGTAGCATGAAGAATAATTTTTTGCATGCAACAATGATCGATTTAAGAAAATACTAATGAATAACTCCCAATTGTGGCATGCGTTTGTATTCACTTCCCTTTTCTCTGTTATTTCAAAAAACTATTTACATTTTTTTATCTCATAAGTCATTGGTCAAAGTCAAATTTATTTATGTAGTACATACAAGTGCTACACATTTAAAATAATCAAATGAGATATAAGCAAAGGAAATCATTACAAATTTTTAAAAAGAAGCATAAAATGACAAAGTAAAAAATATAATTAGAGCAGCTAAATAGAGATTATTAAAATAGTATTAAAATAGTAGTCAAGATGAGATAAACATATTGATAACTCTAAAATCCAGGAATGGTTTCACTTTTGCAAGTTGCTGGAGAAAAAAGATTTTTTTACAGTATCGACCTTCTCACCAACAGTTAGGTTACTGCCAAACTTCACTTCCAAACAAAGGTTGTTTTTTTTACATCAATTATCTAAAGTTCCAAATTGTAGGAGTATCATGGATCAAACATAATTACTTCTGTTTTCTGTTCATTTAAATGAGGAAAATTTGAAGGCATTTATGACGGACTGACTTTTGGTGCAATGACAGCTGCAGGCCTTATGGAGTATATCTATACCAGTTTGCTCATCTTGGGACCCAAGGTTTTGCCTATCTATGCTAAACTGTTCATCTTATATCAGATTGACTATAAAAAGGAATTATTAAGTCTTGCTCTGAACTTTGACTGGGCCATTCCAAAACCTGAACATGGTTTGATTTAAATACCATAATAACTGTGGTTGTTTTTGTTAGTTGTTCTGTTGGAAGTTGAAACTCTACTCCAGGCTAAAATGTTTCACATTCTCTAATGGGGGTTATTTCCTGTTTTTAGCTTAATTGATCTTCTGACCCATTTAGTCATGATCAGCTTCTCTACTTTTTTAGTGAAGAAACGTTTCTGTACAGTGTCATTGCCACATCTTATCATGAGGACAGGGTTTTACGTAAAAACCAATGAGTTCAATTTCTTTGGAATGCACTCATATTTATACAAACAGCAAATTACACAAAAAAGGACGTCACGTTGCCCCTGTGACCTAAAGAACTGGTATTGTGAAACGTACTTCCACTTTGTTGTAATTTAACCAAATACAAGTAGCAATTCATTAGGTTGGTTTCAGTTTATTTTTCTACTTCAAGACTCTCTAGAGTGCACTATTAAAAGAATTTCAGCAAACCAACAGACAATCTGATCCCTGACCTAATTAGGTTGACCCCCATTTGAATTGTGAAGTGGAAAAGATTCTCAAGAGAATTAGGGCGAACACTGAAGAAGGCCAGTATGCACAGGTGCGCATGTAGAAAATTGTAATTTGCATGTGTGCATTATTGCATGGATGCTTTGCGGCATGTCATTTTCCTAGATATATGCGTATTCTCAGGGTGGTAGCTGGCTGAGCAGGTAGTATTTGCATTCTCCCCACAACATGATGTACAACTGACAGTGAAGTTTCAGAGGCTGCCCAAGGACAGGACACTCTCCAGAGGTGTGCAAACCACACATAATTGCTTTGGAGAGCAAGCCTCTCGTGTGAAGTGAGACAGCTTAAAGCAAGAACCTCGTACTGCTCATTTTTATCTTTAAGTGTCCCCTGTTAAATCCCACATTAAACACATGGAGGCTAATTACAAGTCTTTAGTCTGAGACAGTAAATGTGAGTTGAACACACCCTCTGACTACAAGCAGAGCATTCAGGTGTGGTCAGCTTGTTTCCATTGTAGCGCCTTGGCCTTTTGTTTCTTAGGTTTGTTTTCTCTAGAGGGTCTCTGAGCCACTGCCTGCAGTTATTCACAACTGAAGAGTATGTTTGCCTACAGAAGCCTTTGTTTGACTATCCTTTCTGCCAGCCTCGTCTCATGAATTGTGTCAGCAGTGTGCTGATTGTCTGTTATCTGGCAGTAGATAAGTGCCTACTTTAACACACAAGCAATAAAATCTAACAGGTAAGACAGAGAAATGATCTCTTCTTACAGTCAAACAAATGTGCCATAATTCTCTATTGATTCTCGCCTGTTTAGATAAGGCTAGGTAAACTCTAGTATTAGCAGAACTAAACATGTGTGCAACTCTGGTGGAATTAGCATGTAATTCCAATGGGGTAAATTTTAAATAGCTCATTTTAAAAATATTTAAAGACGTGGTTATGTTAGCTTTAAATTGCTAAAACTGTAAATCTGTAATTCTCCTTTTGCTCTGCTGCCCCGGAATAAAATCAACCCATCTATCTTTAGAACCGAGCAAATTCTCCAAAACAGCAAGACTAAGAAACACACCAGATAAAGTTGTGGTGGCATTTAGGGGTTAAGTTAGCAAAACTGTGCCTTGCTTTGAACATCTCACAGAGGAATCATCAGTTCATCATCAGTGAACAGAAAGAAGAAGTAAAGAAAAAGTTGTTTGTTCAGATAAGACCAAAACATTTTGGACTGTTATGCAAAGTTCTTTGTGTGGTGGAAAACCACAAAATACAATGCTGTCAGTGTAGAACTGAACAGAGTAGAGTAGCCAAAATGTGTATTCAAGTAAAAGCAGCACTACTTCAATGTGTCTTTACTCAAGTAAAAGGACATGTAGTAAGCCAAAAAATTACTTAACAGAAAGTAAAACAGTATATGGTAAAATAAATTAAAATTTAAATGAATACAAAGACATACTATAAATGCAAGATAACAATTGTGAATAGATGAAACACTTTTGCAATCCTTCCAAAGTAAAACCAGAGAAATCAAGAATTAGTTAATATATTATGTTAATATATTATGCTAGACCAGTGATAACATATGCATGGTTTGCTGTATTTCACTCCAGTTGAAACAACAGGCTCAGCAGATGGAAGGAAAAAACATTAAAATGATGAAGCACAAACAGGACGTCTCATTTTTATCATAAACTGTCAATGGGAGTCACATGCATTTTTGGTTAAAATGTGCATAAGACAAAAATGGCAGTAAGTTGTTAAAGATTTGATGCAGTAGATGAAAAATACATATCAGATTAGAATGTTTTAAGTGTTTGAATGTTTGCTAACTAACATCCACACAAAAGCCAGTGAGAATAAAATAATGCAGTCCTAAAATAAGAATTGTTTGATTAATCAACTCATGTCTTTGTGCAATCATTGACTTGTTGTTAGTTTTAATCTTATATGCAATCTTGTTACTTTCCTAAAAGTAACAAGTAGGTGCAAAAAGAGTTTTTTCTTCCTCTCAGTATATAACAGGTTTAAATGTCACCAAGCACACATCCAGGGAACTTTGCTTCTTTTTTTACTTCACTGCTCGAATGCTGTATTTCTGCACTTTAACAACATTAAAACTGTTGGACTTCACTATAAAGATCTTCAAACTGACCTATTATACAATAAACAACATGTGGGGGCAATTGGATTAACCCATTGATCCCCGGGTGCTCTACTGCTGAGCTAAATTTTGTTATTCAGCCCTAATGACTGCTCCTTCAGGCAGTTGAACACTTGCAGTCAATTAGCTGTGAAGCAGGAAGAGGCTGAAGGAAAGACGGCTGACAAGTCCCACCAACAATTTAAAATGTGGATCTGACGTATGCAGAAACGTTCGTCAGAGGGCTCGACTGTCAACAATAAAACAACACCGAGAGCTTTGTCCTTTGACACTTGCTTATCTTTTCACAGCATCAGCTGGGCCCCGCCTTGCCTTGGTCACAAGCCCACTTTATCTTGCAGGACAATAGCCGTCTTGTGCCCTGTAGTGTCGTCTGGCACAACCAGCTCCACAGTGGGCAGCGACACATTAGAGGGATCGCTTGCATTCTTCGGGGAGAGTGAATGAGTGGGTGTTGTGTTTTCTCATGTATTTACACTGCAATAAGCTTTCTCCCTAAAGCCTGGCAGTACAAATTTCACACAGATCAACAATCACATCATGTTAGGAATAATGCAAACTAATGAGCACGGAGCAGATGCACACAATATACAAAAACATCTTGAAGCTCTGCAGGACCTTTTGGGGAAAATATTCTGTGAAATTATAAGAAAGGAGAGAAACATTTTGGAAAGTGTTTGTGTGGGTTCCCACTGTAACCGCCTAAAACTAACTAAGCATTTAGTAAAAGAAAGGATCATAGTAATAGTCAAGCATGGTGGCGTCAGTGTGATGGTCTGGGGGGGGCGCTCTGCTGCGTCAGGACGTAAAGGACAAACATGCCTAATGCCTATTAGAAAATGTCCTAGCATTAGTGTGTGACCTTTAGCTCCATTTCTCTTGGGTCATGAAGCTGGACAATGGTCCAAAGCACGATCAGCAAGATCATCTCTGAATGGATGAAAAGTGAAGGTTAGGCTGACCTACTCAAAGTCTGGATTAAACTGGACTGTAAAACTAAATGGCTGCAAAAAAAAAATGCAATGAAACGCATAAATGCAAAATCAGAAAATCAATATCATTTACCACTTAAACTTGCACACTGATAAACTTAAACACAAACCGGTGGGAAATTATGAAAAGTATTTGAAAGATATCGTTTTGTTTTGGTTTAACTCTCTCCTAGTTTTGGCGTCTTACTACTTGTCTATGCAGTTCAATTCATTTTTCTGCAATGAATAATAAATACAAAAGTCCATATATCACTGCTTTATTCAGATTAAAATGGATTGAATAGAACATACTGTAACTCCTTGTATCTTCTCTGCGATTAATAAGACTTAACCTTTGACAATGTCTGATAAAAACATCGAGATCCAGTGCTTTGAATGTGCAGACACAAGTACAGAACTCCCACGGCAGTCTCCCTGCATTGTGCATGAAAAGTGAGTGTGACCTGATGCCTGAGGGACAGTATATACGCTGGCTGGGTCTGAGGGGAGCCTCATCGAGAGGCAGAGCTGCGAGCGGGCGCACGGCTGGGCTGTAGCGGGGAGAAAGTGGTGCAGTGCCTCTGTGTGCCTGGATGAACACTGTTTAATGAAGCATGGCAGATGAGAGAGGAAAGGAGTGTGTCTGCAGGGTAGGCATGGCCCTCTTGTTCCTATGCAACCAGGGCGGCTGGTGAGGTGATGCAGGAACGCCTCTTTCCTGCTTATTTCTCATGCTGCCAACATGCTGTCTCTCCCTGGTTGTGGACAGTTGTCCTTTTTCCGCCTCCCTTTTACATTCATCTTTCCCCGTATCATGTGATGGAGTGGACTTAAACATACTCCAGATATTCTTCGTCTCAAAGTTACATCAGTAATAGAACATTAAATTATAACTCATGACTGTTACTGTTGTTTTTGTTTTTAGCCTATTACAAAAACTTGTATTTTATTTGTGTTCATATTCACAAATTCATACACATCTACTTAAATATGTGCATTATACATAATTTACTGCGGTATATTTGCCAGTATCTCTTACTTATTATATTAAATTGATGTAAATACACAAATGTGATAAAAAAGGAGGTTTGCATCTGCCGTGTGAACTAACATCTCAATCTTCCAGAAATAAATTTGTTTTCTTAACCAATCAGTGGGTTGCTCTTGCTGTTTCAACCAGAAGTTCAAGCAAGAGCAGAAGTGCTTTTTTTCCAGAGGTAGTTCCTTGACCTCTAAATAAGGAGGAAGAAGCTCGTCTGAGATCATAGTCTGTCCTATTTCTGTGCACACTTTGTTTATGTAATAATACAAAACACAAAATGAAATGAGCTACAATGAAGAAGACAATGGTATAGTCCAAATGATCAGCAATGACATAAAGAACCTAACTTCAGATCCTCTGGTTCTTTCCTATAGTCACAAAACAAAAAAGTTATTATGATTTAACCTAAGCTAAAAGTGACCTGACCACACTGAGATAAGGAATCGTAGAGAGCAATGTTCTCTAGCTTGAAAAAGTGCTAATTTGTTCAGTTTAAGTAACTTTTGTTACTTCCAAACCAGATAATGCTGCCAGGTGTAAACATCTGCTCTGATCCAGATGTTCGGCCCTGCAGGTGATGAGTGAGTCCTGGCTCCATGAGGGCGACCCTGTTACCCTTCTGCAATTGAGGTTTGGCTGTGACCGTGGTCCAGCTTCACTTCAATCCGATATGCACAAAGAACAATACAAATCTGACAGGGTGAGAACCCGAGCTGTAACCTGTGAGTTGCTGGTTCAAATCCCTGCTCCATCTATCTCAGTCATTGGGCTCTTTTCTGCTATTCCTGCTGGTGATGGCAATAGGCCATTGATTGTAAGACAGCCTTACTACTGGCAGTCTGCCCCAATGCTGCTGTGGCCACAATGTATCTTACCACCATCAGCATGTGAATGAGTGAATAACTGAATTGTGCTTTGGAGTCCTCTGAATAGATCAAGCATGACACAAGTCTATAATGTTTCTGAATTGACCATACAGTTAATTTCATGTTTTTATTGTCTTTGTGTGTACTTTGTTTTCAACTGGACCTTTAGGAAATGGTAACTGCTGATGCCATCTACCACAAATTTTAATGTGCAAGCAATCGGCCTCAGAGTCTGTTTAGACTCCAGTTCCTATTCCACCCTCTTTTGTGTCAGGTTGTATCATTGAAAATGTGTTTTTGTTGTTTGGTTTGTTTTCAGTTGTACACCTCTTCTATTTAAATCAAACTGTCTGATGTGTTGTAATTACCTTGATGAAGGCTGCATGCTGAAACAAGTCAGTCTATTAATACTTTTGGTTTCTCAATGCTGCTCTCAGAGTCCTCACCGTAGGACTGTGACTCACTTATTTGCCTTGGGAAATCCTATTGAGAGGAAAAGCCCTGAGTAACAAAGCCCCTGGGTCACAGAGCTACTCCAACCCCTGCACCTCCTCAAGGGGCAGTTCTTCAGAGGGGCAGAGGTCAATCTCTACGGCAAACAGAGAGGTTTAAGCGTCCTGGCGTCCTGTTCAAAACTGAGAGAGTTTTGAACAGGATCCACGGATGTGGGCGACATTCTTTCTGTGGTGGTGAAGATAGCTAAGGCAAAATTTGAAGCTCTGACTGGTTTATTTCTGTTCTAACCCTAACCTGTTGTCATGAAATATGACTCACAACAATGGTTGAAAATCCCAGATGAAAGAAACTGAAATTAGCTTGCAGCATAGTTTGACTTAACTCGACTTCTTCATATATGGGACCTCGAAGCAGAGTGAATTAAGGTGGATTGTGTGTTTGACTGAAATGCCTCTTTGGCAACAGCCTTTAGAGGTTTTTGATCTTCTTGGGATTGACCTAGAACTTGCTGGAAATACTATCCATCCCTGCTGGTGTTGGAAAGCCCTAATATCTCAGAGAATGAGAGTGTCACAGGGATGTCTCTGCTGATTTCATTTTTTCATAGTCACTCTTGGATTGGACCACTATCTTGTAGAAGGCAATGTCTTTGTCAAAGATTTTGGTAAACACCAGAGTTGGCGCTGAGACTCCCCCAAAACACATCAGTAGTCATAAGCAGTTCTGTTACAACCCTAATTTTGCCAATGCTATGTGAAATTACATGTTACATCAATACAAAACAAAACAAGAAAAAACAATGAACAATAAAAGCAGGGCAGAAAAGCAGTCTGCAATCACACTTTGTGAACAATTTCTCCCAAGCAAGTGTGCTGCACCACTACAACCTCTTTAAAAAATTACCATCTATTGTGCAGCCACACATTTCCTGTGGGCAACAAGTGCAGATCTATTCTTAGCTGATGGCCACGACTTCATCACTTTCCACTCCTGCCTTTCATAGGTTGGACGGGATTAGGTGTGATGCAGCCCTGCCAGGACTCGCTGTGTTGGTGCAGCTTGCGTCCAGCTGTAGGACGGTGGGGCCCATTGACCATCTGTCTCCAACCAACAGATTCAAGTCTCAGTCCTCAGAAGAGGAGTATAAAGGGGGCGGGAGCGAACTGAGGTTGGATGAGGGGGAATCAGCTTTGTGTTGCCATAAAGCTGTCTCTCCTCTCTCCTAGCAACGGACTCCCATTTTCTTGGTTTTCGGGCATCCTGGTCCCGTTGGTTTGGTGTGCATGGCCCCCTTACTGACTCTCTCTTTCTCTCTCTGTGTCCTATTTATGGTAATGAGACATCTGCCCTCTCTGAAACAGCCGCCCAAATGAAGGAGAAGCTGGGAGGGGGTAGGGGCTGCTGGTTGTGGGGTGTCTCTGACAGACAGGAGTCTGAGACAAAGACGTTTATCCTGTTGTGTCTGCCTCTGCACCAGTAGATGCCTTTAGATAGTAATGGGCTCAGTGATGACCAGAAACAGGAACAACGTTTCAAACCCGGCTGCATTGCGAAGAAAAAATGGACTTTATCAAAGGGGAGTTGTTTAAAAGAAGAAATTAAATATAGACCTTGTTTGCTTGTGCACCTGACAGATGGAGGAAGCAACACAGAGAGAATGCTACCACCTGCAGGTTACAGCCTTAAATTGTTCTACACCTTGAACATTTGAGATAGCAGTTCAGGTTTGCCTCACACACACCTAACACCCCCACCATATTTAAGATCTGCTTCGTAAATGTGCCTCTATGACTTGATGACACAGGAGACCAGTTGGAACAGAAGCACAGAGCCACCCAGCATTCAATAGACCTCTGTTGCCACTGGATACTAGATTGGTTACCAAGCCAACACATGTTCCTCACTGTCATATCTTCAATATATTAGTGTCAAAAATAACAGAGATCCCCGGAGCCAAACTCTACATAGTTAATGCCTGGACGGAGTGGCTCGTTTTGGTGCATATCTCCTGCATATACGTCGTGGTCAAATCCCGTGAATAAAAATAGAAGTTAAAGATGGTCAAATATCTGTGTGCTGCATGATAAATGTTCCCCTTTAGCTATAACAACACTGAGTCAAAGCATTTCCTCAATAGCAGACAACAATGAATCATGAACACATGCTGACATTTCAAGCCAAGTAATCTGTTAATTTAGCAGCTGTACCCTGTAAACCTATTCAGACCAGCGAAAATCTTATTTTGTTATTTTTGCATTAAAATAGTAGTTACTGGGATTTTTATGTTGTGAACCAACACAAAAAACTGCAGAAATATGTGTTTCTTAAAAGTGAATTTCTATTTTAATATTTAAAAGAAAAAACATTTCACTGCGTCTAAAAAACGTAACTTTTTGTTCATTTTCTGTCCAATAAAGCTTAAACTCACTCTGTGGAAACACAAATTTTCAATTCTTTCCAGAGATTCTAAATTAGATCTGGGTCTGGACTAGTTAATGAACGATCAAAAGGTTATTTCAATAAAGATGCTTCTTGATCTTTTTTTTACAACTCAGATATTTTTAGCGAAAAATTAATACTTCTGACAGATTCTCCCACCTTATCTGTGGCACTATGTAGCTCATTCAAAGTTACATAGAGTTCCTTGGTCTCCATGATGTTGTTTGTTCTCAAACAAAACTCTGAGTCTTTGGGGCGATCACTAAAGCAAAACAAAATGTGAAATTGTGACAGTAAGTCCATCAATAACTTCATGGCCAGTCCGTACAACAAAGTCAGGAAAATATTCAGGCTTTATTTGTAAGACAATTTGGAAGCTGTGCACAATTATGTGCACAGCTTCCTAATTTGTGCTGGTGTATCACAAATTATGTCATAATTTGTAATACACCAAATTATTGCATAAATTTGGTGTATCACATAAAATCCCAATACAGTACAAAGAAGTTTGTGGTTCCAATGTAATAAGGAAAATCCTTCAAAAGGAACACTGACTATTTGAAAATGTAATTCCATGCAAAAGACCCCGAGGCTCCTTCTTTTTATCTATGTATGATCAGCACAAGACCTCCAGATGACTCCTTTCATGAGGTCAGTCACCTTTAACCCCCTCAGGCAAAGTCACAGGCAAATCAATAAACCTTTAACTCACACACGGCCCTACATTTGTAATTTCATCTGGTTGTCCTTCTTGGCATTAAAGTCTATTCACTTCTCTTCCAAATGTCTTTTTTCAGTTGCATCTGACTGTCTTGGAGATTAAGGATTATGATGAGTTTAAGGCCTAAGAACTGATTAGGGACATCCTGGGAGTAGTTAAAGTCACATGTGTGGCACTGATCCATTCTGTTGTTAATTTGGATGTTTGAAACCTGTGAGGTGATTACCTCACTGACCAACATCTTAGCTGTTTTGGTCACGCATCTCGAAATGCAAATGACAGTGAAACCACCTGTGGAGAGGATAAAAGACTGGAATGTGTTTGTAGGTCGATGGTAGCTGAGCCCACACCAAATATTCCCCCAAAATAAAACTCTACGAATTAAAGATCATATTAATTCTGTCCTCATGAGTCAAGACTTTTTATTTCTCTACAACTGCAGTTCTGGGTTTCGTGAGCAATCTCTTTGCACGTCCATTGATTGTTGCTCCTTGTAAAAGATCTTAAAGCATCTATGAATATCAATGTTCAAATCATGCAACAATTTTTTTTTTACTGGACTTGTGCTTGGATTTTTACTTGGTCATTCTAATGCTTAAATTTGCTGTGATGTAAAATAGCAACATGTGTAGAAGGGGAGCCTCTGAGATAATTTTGTGTTTTTTGGAGCCTTTGGCTGGTTCTCACCAAGCTTTCCATCAACTCTAATCAGTTTACCTGTTCCAGCTGAAGAAAAGAATTACCACAGCATAATCTTGCCACTACTGTGTTTTACTGTGGAGATGTGTACAGGATGATGTGAAGTGTTGTTTCTCCACTACACTACTAGCATTTTGTCCTAACTAGGGTTTTTTAGGGATGTCGGGCTAAATAGAAATGCACACTCCCAGTAAAATAGATAAAGTTGATATGTAGCTAAGATGTTACAAGATGAAGAAATGCAAGAATCCTATTTGATAGATACCTAAAACCCTCCTGGAACAACACTAAATGTTGCTCTCCTCCTTGAAACAAGTCCTGAAATTACTTCTGAGATCATCCCTTCCAATAGAAGCAATGATTATATTATTCTCCTGTAAAATAATATCAACCTCTTTTAACAACACCTCAGCTTCTTAGCGGTTCTGCTTAATGGTCACAACAAACTATAAATATGACAGCATTTTGAGAATAATGCTGTCATGTTAGATCTTACGTTGAGCTTACAATCAAGAGTAAAAGATGTCTATAGGAGAGTTGGCATCACTTAGTCTAATACAGACAACAAAAAACAAGGCATGGGGCAGTCATGTGATCCTCTTTACTAACACAGCATTCACTCAGATGATGACTTAAGAGGACATCTAGTGGACATCACAGCAAATGACACGATGCAAGGGAGACTTATTATTGGCCAACTACAAATACATCAGGAAGTGCAAGTTCAGCTGCTCATAAATAAATAAAAATCTCAGGTAACCTACAACTTTATTAAGGTTTGCTGCATTTGTATTGCTTTTAGTGCACTGACACAAAACGCTCCACCCACATATCAGCTGAATCTTGCATTAACATGGTGGAGGCTGTTTTTACATGGCAGTTCTCGTCGTGGGCAAGGAAAACTACATACAAATGTCAATTTCCGAGTCACCTCTTTTACTTAGGGCACATTTCCACTGCAGAAATATTTTCAGTAACCAGGAGATATTTCCACTGGTTCATGTGTCTCTAACAATTAGACATGCATCCACTTCAGACCTTTAGCAAACATACAACATTACCTCTCCAGGAGAATTTTCAGGTTACCTTAAATATGACACACAACTATTTTATTCACCAGTTGGACATTATGGATAAATCCCAAATGAATAAATTAAATTATTGTAATTAATTAAAATGTATAATCTGACATCTAGTGGTTCTTTTTCAGATCTGGTGCAATAAAAACATGGAATCACTGGAATCAATGCTGGGAATAAAATATGACAAGAAAAGAAACATTTTTAAAATAATGTCTTTTCAACATTCCTGTTTAGCAGATGTGAGTACAACTTTGCAGGGTAGAGCTTTACTACGCACCATTTTTTCACAGTGAGATGTCTTTTGACATGTTATTAAGTCTTTCCTAAAGAAAACATATATATTCAGTGCTGATATGATGCATCATTATCTTGAAAAATGTCTTCGTTATCAGCAAAAACACTTTATAGACAAACAGTTTGTCTATAAATCAAACATACTTCTGTTTAATTTATAGACAAACAGAAGTATGTAAATGGCACCAAAAATATTCATCACTGAATAAAACTTCAGCTATCCACAGATCACAGCTGCCTCTCTTCAACCTTGGAAGATGGTTTTCTTCTTTTTATGTATAATTGGTGGTTTCTTCTTGACTTTTCTGCAAATAATAACAATTTCCTCCGGCAGATTTCCAACAGCAGACACAAACATTGATTCCAGCGTGACTTGATCTCTCTTGACTTTTATTTCTTAGATTGTGCATTTTATATTTCCAAGAAAAATTACTTTGTGTTTTCTGGTTACAACTTTCTCATTGGTATATCAGTTGTTTTTTTTGTTTACGCCCCTCCCATTATGCTGGTAGTTGCTCTAAATTGTTCTGCAGACACAACTGACTTGGAACAACCAGCAACGTTTGCTAAACTCCATGTGGGTTTACTTTTTCTACAATCATTTTTAGTGTTTCAACAGACAGTTTACTTGCTGAGGAAATGGTTCCTGCTAATCAGATAAGTGCTCTCTTTTAATTGACTCATAAGACTCATAAGACACATTTGCATAATTAGAGTAGTGCACATATTGATTTTAGAAATGTAAATTAAAGAGTGATTCTGTGCTTTGTTCATTTAGTTAATCAAAATAAGGAAGATTAATTTCAATAAGGTAATTTATTTAGCTATTTCAGGTATACTTCCCACATCCTGGCTTTCTTCAAGGAGTTTAGATTTATTACACATTTGTGTTTTTCCTTTTTTGCTTGGAAGTGAAACATTTGACAGAAATTCACTTAAGAACAGTGACAATATTTTCTTTTTTTTTGAGGAAACTGGCCTCCTAGTAAGGCTAAACTCTAACAATGACCCAGCTTAACTTGTTAATGTTTGTTGTTGCTTCCTGGCCCATTGTGCTTAAATAGTTTGGTTGCTTTTGTATCCAGTCATGTTGTCTGTGACATAATATTTTTTTTCCAAACTTTGCTGCACAATCAACCAAAATCCCTTAATGGACTGATTTTATAACATGTTATGGTCAGTTGTTTTTATAATTATTTTGTTATTTTGGTCAATAATATCTAGTTTGGTTTGTTTAATTTATATCTTACCGTTTTCACATATTTTAAAATATATTTGTCATTTTTGTGATCTTTTTATGTTTCTCATTTTTCTTCTTGATGTCGTCTGGGTTCAGGCCCAGTCCCTTAAATTAGTAAAGTTTCCATGAGCACAAGTGAACCCAAACAGATAACATAATGAAAAAGGTAAGTTGTCAAAATATTAAAACTAAAACTCATTACTCATAGTGTGATATGTATTGATTGATTGCTTTATTCAACAGACTCGTGGTCCACAAAGACATGATACACAGCAACACATAGAAAATAAAAAAAAATAAAAGTCTTATAAAAGATTTGCATGTTTTCATTTTTTCTAATGTTGATGATTATGGTTTACATGTAAGAAAAACCCAACATAGGATCACTATGTTAAATAAGACCAAGAAAAGGTTTCATGTCTTTTCACTGTCTTAAAAATGACATATTTTATGGCATTTTGACAGACTGCACCATTTTGGAAGACTGCTGACTTGAGAGCTGACTAGCAGCCACTCACATCCACTGCAAAAGTAAGTAACAGAAGATAATTGCTAAAGAAGTTGTTTTTCTGTTACAGAGTGCTGTAACCAAGCACAGTGAAAGTTGAGTGGAAGGAAAAGGTGCACATGGGAAGCAATGTTAAGTACTTCCTGTTTCTTTTTATTTAACTTTTATTTAATGAGGGAAGTTATTCAAATTTTTTTATTACTTACAATAACAATCTGGTTTCCCTCTGCTGACATTCTTAATGTAAATGCTGATTTCCAGCAGGAGTTGAAGCCTGCCTCCACTGTCAAAAGCATAAATTCTGGTTTAATACCCAGAATAGCACTGTGCTTGACTGGTAAACAAAACTGCTTGACCTAAACCTCATTGATGGTCCACGGGTGGTTGTCGAAAAGAAGGTGAGACAGCAAATCTAACATCTGATAGGAGCTGAAGACAAATAAAACACTGACTCCACACGTTCCACAGATGCAAAAAAGGTGGACCAATCACTTTACAATTTATAAATGGTTCATATCTTCGTAATAAAAACTTGTTTCTAACGTATACTATTATCATTTTTTCATATAATATTCTTCTTTTAATACTAGTTTTTATTTAGTCATAAAAATGATCAGAAATAAACACTAAAATCTTTTTGTGTAATGAATCTATATGAGATTAAGCTTTTAAACACATATCTAAGTATTTAGGCTTTCCTCATAATATTCTGAGTGAGATGCATATAGCCTACATAGTCCATACCTGAACCCACTGAGGTTCAGGACCAGTATGTTCGTTTAGTAGTGTCAATAAACATTATATGGAGATCATTTGCAAGCTAAAGTAACGGGAGCCCTACAGTAGCTGCGACAAACCACACATTCCCATACAGTACATACTGTTTAAAAATTGTGTTAAAGTCTAAAGAACGTCTTAAATGGAGCGCCTTCAACAGAAAAGGCAATGAGAAGGCGAACAGTCTACGCATGTGATGCGACCGAGGCCTGACGGACTGCCGCTGTCTGTTATGGCTCCTCCTGCTCCAGAGGAACGGGGCCAGACGTAACACCAGTGCGGGCGAACGGGGAGCAGCGCAGCGATACGGTCCTCTCGAGCCGCGGTGAAAGATGGCAGCTCGTCAAATGCTTAGCAAAAAGAAATAGACGGGCGTGTTCGGCGTCGCCTCTGCTGCCGTGAAAGCTTCGACATTTTCCTCAAGATTACCAACACCCCAAATGAACTCCGTCAGAGCAAGTAACGTTAGCAGAAGACCTAGGCGAGTATCAAGGCCGCGCCCGGTGCAGCCGGATAGGAACCACCAGGAAAGAGGTAATTTTCCTTCAACCAGCGTTAGCATTGCTGGGAGGCTTCTCAAACTCCCAGCCGCAGTTGCTTAGTCCTGTATCAGGACAATACGTAGCAGTTTCGTGTATTTTTTGAGCGAAAATGTTGGACATAAAGAAAAGACGGGTTAGTCAGTGTGAGCCCAACACGGCGTTCTCAGTCGGTGAAGTCTAGTCAGGAAACGCCGAGGCTTGTGTGTTTGTAGCTGGCATTTAGGCCGCGCTTTGTTTTGCTTGATTTTATGTCCTGAGTCGACTCGTCTTTTTCTTGTCTCACGCAATACCGATGCTGTTTTAAGCGTTTTAGTGTGACAGAATTACTAATGTTTCACAATTGAATAACATAATGTAGATACTGTAGCAGAATGACGGATGACAAACGCCTGGAAGGGCGCATTAAAGGGTTTTGCTAGTTGCGGTAGCATGCTAATTAAAGGTAGTCCGTACTAGTTAGTTATTATTGGAGTATTTAGACAGCTATATACATACCTTTGCTTTCATACCGTAAGGCGTCATTTCCCCCTTAAAAGGCCCCAGTCTTTATAACCTCTGCGATGTTAAAATGTCAGTCGCGCTGCCCGTCATTATGACTAACTTTTTCTCTTGAAATAGGTTTTAGCATTTTGTGTGACATTAAACAGTGAACCATTAGTGGCCTTAAGTTGAAGCATTTTCTTGTACTTGCACTGTCTTATTGTCAAATTGCCAATCGTAAGGGGAATGTACTGGTAATAATTATGGTCTGGATGTAGTTTGACGTTATTTGCATCGCTAGGGGATGGTGAAATATTTGATCTCTAAATATCAACTGAATGACAGTCAGCAGGAGATGTGCACTTGCAAATGTTATTCAAAGAAACTAGAATAGGAGTGGGCCATTATAAATGTTCATACAGTAGGCTTCAATATCCTAAAGTGGAAAAAACAAAACATGTCCTGTAGTACATCTACTTACATTTATTTAAGATAGAAAAAACAATAATTATTCCTACTGCTGCAAAAAATAATGCAGTGGCAATGTTGCCATAAAGGTGACTGGATTTCAATGAAACATTCTTATTATCTATATTTAGTATAATAGTTTAACCGGACTATTTACAAACTGATGATTTTGGTCATTCTTATCATACCATAGTTATTTAAATAAGAAAAGTAAGGAAACTTTATATGGCATCACTAAAATGAATTTAAACCATAGGGATGTTATAATGTATTTCAGCAGCAACTTAATGCTATTAATCATAAACAAAGAATATGACAAATACATTTAGGTTTTAAATATTTGATACCTACAAAAAAAATGCTACTTTACATTTACTGGAAACTGGGAATGATTTCATACCAGAGTTAACAGCATTTTAGTTAAGACAGTCAGAGAAGTCGGGATTCCAATATGGAAACGCCTAAGTAAAGTAGTACTTCTGTTTTAAGCTATACCTTCTAGATCCAAACACCACTGTCAATTTCTTTAGTTCAGAGTTGTAGGCGCTACATGTAACATGGATTTTAGATGCACTCTTGTAAGTGTGTACTGTAAAATTAATATATTTCCCCCGCGATTTACCATTGTTGATGCAATGCTCGGCCATACTGGATCTTGAAGTCAGCATCTGAACAATTCTGACTTTCCTAGTTGGAAGTCCGACTTCCGGTTGATTTTTCTGACTCTAAAATGGGAATTTTTTCAGAACACAATAATTTTTCTAGGTGTCATCGTTACAGCTAAATTATAAACTAAATTAGAAAATGAACAGTGTTTACAATACTATTGTGCAGTAAAGCTTTGATCAAGGAACAAAAAAATAACAATAATAATTATAATAATGGGCTTTAATGAAAAAGATGATTCAAGTTGCTCATTGGGCAGTGCTGAAAGGCACTGTTAACTAAGCGTTTCTAGTGTAATGTAGAATTAATTCATATTATTTTATGCTTGTATTGAAACATATTTGCATACTTAAACTGTACTACAAATGGGTTTGTACATTAATATGTATTTTACATCATTTTTACTTGTAATACATACTGTGTCTGTGGTTAGTTAATGGAAAGTTTGAAAAACTGAAACTCATTAGTTGCTTAAATTAGTTCTTTGATGTGTAAAAATAAATAGAAAGTGGAGTAATTTGCAATGGTATTGTGATTCTTATAGAAATTACTCATTAGAGTACTATTGTTATAGTAGAGTAGTAATAGTGTATTTTTTTGTCCAGGACATCTAGCTCTAGTTCACACAGCTGCATCATAACACTTTTTAAGGCATATTTGGTGGTTTTGTATTGTTTATGTAATAATCGATTAGATTCTTATCAAGTAGATAAGAATCTAATCGATTATTTATTATAGCCTTTGACCTTAGCTGTCAAAGACTAAAGTCAAAGCCTTTGACAGCTACAGAGTATCTTACAGAGTAGATCCTGAAAGGGAATCTCTTTCTCAGGAGATTCAAATTTACATGAGCAAACATTTTTGCCCATTATGTCCTAGATAAATGCATTTTTTTTGTTGTTGTTGTTTGGGTTGATTTAATTACCATCTTTTCCCCCCTCATCTGTTAACTGTAGATGAGGACATTCCTGCAGAAATGGTTGCAGAAGAATCCGGTCCAGGAGCTCAGAATAGTCCCTACCAGCTTAGAAGAAAGTCTCTACCCAAGAGAACGGTGTGTCCCACAAAGACAAACATGGAGGTATGGCCTTTCTAAAGCAGCAGGCGGAAACGATTGATGGAAGAAAAAGGTTTTCAAATATGATTCTATAACTAATAATGAGAAATTCCCTTTGGCCTACAGGGTGCTTCCACTTCAACAACAGAAAACTTTGGACACCGACCTAAGCGTCCCAGAGTTTCAGGAAAGTGTCCAGATTTACCAGGTACTTGCACACAACGTTTTGTCTCGTTTCTTCTTCAGAGCGCACTCGTCATTATGTTTTACATATGTTAGGAGTGAAAATGTTGGGTGAAAAATTAGTCAATGTAAACTAATGCAAAAATTTAGTTGCTCATAAAGACGTTTATATTTACTGCAGTGCTTGTTTGTAGTTGTGGCTTTTTGTTGTGCTTGTCTATTTTTCTGATCTCCAGGTTATTTCGCTCCTTCACCAATTTGCACCTCCATTTTTCCCTTCCCACTTCTGATTTGTACTTGAAAACAAACAGTTTTGTTCCTGTCTAGTTAAATCATTGTGCATCAGTTTACTTTTCAACATGGTTGATAATTCTGATTAAATAATTGGGTTAAATAGTTTCTAGAAATGCAGAAAAATCCTGTATAATTTAATTCAATTGTATATTATTTAGAGTCTTTGTTTTGCAACCTGTTTATCCTGATTGTTACTTGGACCAGTATTTCGACCTATTTGAGTTGGACAGTTCTTCATAGATATGACAGCTTTTAACACCCTGTCAAGCCAGAATAACTCTTAAATGTGATTTAAGCAAGCATAAATTCATATTTTTAATTAATTAAGCTTTATTTATCCATCAGTGCAGTTCTGTATTAATGGACATTAATTTGGGTAGATCTTTTTGGATTAAACATCTAGTACTGCTCTAAACTTGCATATGAGGAACTTATAAAGTCTGATGTTTGTGACATTTGGGCCTGTCATCCTTCTGCTCTCGCCAAAGGACTTGAAATAGATGTTTACCTGTGACACAGCCTTGCTGTACTGAAGCCAACTGTCAGCTTAGATCATGTTATGCACAAGGTTGGCCAAAGTGGCTCATTTTAAAATGAGAAGCAATTAATCCATTTACAAAATATTGTACTAATTTCTTCTTCATTTATTGCTTCATTTTAACTTGGTGCCACAAATTCACACAAATTTTTTTTTTTATTCCTTCGCCTATTCTAGCTCTGTTTAAGTCCTGAGCGACTGTTGTTCCTGTGATCTTGATATAAACATGTCAGGTCTGTTCCCACAAACATACGATGATCTAACTCCATGGTTGTTGTCTTCCCAGCTGCTCCAGCAGAACAGTATTTACAGGAGAAGCTTCCAGATGAGGTGGTGCTGAAGATTTTCTCATACCTGCTGGAGCAGGACTTGTGCCGTGCAGCTTGTGTGTGCAAGCGCTTCAGTGAGCTGGCCAACGACCCCATCCTCTGGTGAGGCTTGTTGTCCAATTAATGTGACTTGTATATTAGTATTTAACCCACCATATTCTAAGATTGCAAAGCAGCTTTCTAATCCCTGAGATTTGAGCAGTCACTATGTTTTTAAGTAACTTCATCTTTCATTTATCCAGCTTTATTTCAAATTTCCAGTTTTCTGGGATACTACTAAATGCCATAATGATCACTATAATTAAACATTTATTTAAGTGTGCATGTAAAGGAGAAACATGTGGGTATTTTTTGTTGTTGTTATTGTTTGTGGCCTGTATGAGAATATTATTGACTCTTGATGTGTTTTAACATTTCAGGAAGCGATTGTACATGGAGGTTTTTGAATACACTCGACCTATGATGCACCCGGAGGCAGGAAAGTTTTACCAGATAAATCCAGAAGAGTATGAACAGCCAAACCCGTGGAAGGAAAGTTTTCAGCAGCTGGTGAGGAAATCTTATTTATAAAATAGCTTTCTTCCTCCTTCTGGTTTCTAGCAAAATTTAGCATTCACCCATCGTTTTAGAGTTTTTAACCATACTAAAGGAAGATGCATTTAACTAACCGTCTTCAGTTTTCACTTTGTCAAAATTTGTATTATGAGTACAGCATATTTAAAAAAAACCTATATTAGTAAAATAACTCCAGAAGGATGTTGTAGTGCAGTTTGTCTTCTGAGAATTAAGTGTAGATTAGTGTGTATATGTGGAGGTGGATTTCTTAAATGAAGCTCGACATGTTTTTTTATATATTTCTATAGTAAAACTAAACTCCAAGTGCATAGAAAAATGTAGAAATGAGATATTTCCATCACCATAATCTGCTCATTTTTATTTAAAAATTCCCTATTTATTTTTTTCTATTTATGTATTTACATCTGAAAATCTTGGACTATTATTTGTCCAGTATAAATTATTTTCTCTTTCTGTGTTGTTTTCCTTTTTTAGTATAAAGGTGCCCACGTTAAGCCAGGCTTTGCAGAACATTTCTACAGTAATCCTGCCAGATACAAAGGAAGAGATAACATGTTTGTAAGTCAAACAGCTTTTTTTAACCCTGATGTTTTTTAATGTATAATTTTTAAGTGCAGTACTCACTTATTTATTTTTTACAGTATTATGACACCATAGAAGATGCCCTGGGAGGCGGTCAGGAGCCTCACTTCGACGGCTTGATATTTGTCCACTCTGGTATTTACACGGACGAGTGGATCTATATCGAATCGCCGATCACAATGATTGGAGCTGGTATGTCTGTCTCAAATCTATTTCAAAAGTACATTTGATCTAATCTTGTCTTGTTATTAAACTTTTATAATTTTTTTGTAGCTCCTGGGAAGGTTGCAGAGAAAGTCATCATAGAGAACACCAGAGACTCCACTTTTGTTTTTATGGAGGGCTCAGAGGACGCTTACGTTGGATTTATGACTATCAGGGTAAAAAGACTTGTGGTTTATAATTGTCGAATGTAGCAAGTTTAGTGCAATTTATTCTCGTTTTCATGGTTGTGCATGTTTGTTGTTAGTTATTTTGTAATTGTTGTCTGCTCTGCAGTTCAACCCTGACGATAAATCTGCCCAGCACCACAATGCGCACCACTGCTTGGAGATTACAGTGAACTGCAGCCCCATCATCGACCACTGCATCATCCGAAGCACATGCACAGGTAACTCTGTCCTCTAATGCAAAACTTGGAAAGATCCGTCTGTTTTATATTAAAATTCAAGACATTTCAAATTGAAAAATCAGTTTGTATATTATTGCTATATTGGTTTGAAGTGTTGTATTACATTGTGTTATTTTATCTTTATCCACTTTAACTTTGGCTGAAAGGTGTAATATATAATAAAGCAGCCTTATATAATATTACTCTTGTACATTTCTCAGAATCTGCATCTCGTTTTTCAGAACTGCGGTTTTCTTACTTTGTATATTTGACCTGCTGTTTAGTTTTTATTTGTCTTTGTCCTTTACTTTGCTGCTGACACACTAAACCTCCCCACTGAGTGATAAATATAAAATAATTATATTTTATTCTTTTCTCTTCTAAAAAAAATAAACAAATCTGTAAATGACTGGAGATGCTGGACTTATTGGCACTTTGTTTTCTTTTTAAACTTTTTTTTTTTTTGCGTTATGCATGTTGACATCAGGTTTTTCTGTTTCAGTTGGGTCCGCTGTGTGTGTGAGTGGTCAGGGGGCTTGTCCCACAATAAAGCACTGCAACATCAGTGACTGTGAAAACGTTGGCCTTTACATCACTGATCATGCACAGGTAGTGTACACTTTTCGCTTGTATAATGTTAGCATTCGATCATCTGGATTTGTGTGGCAGTAATTTCATCTTCAATCTACTAAAGGAGTAGAATCTCAGATACTGTTAGGTACTGAGAGATCCACCAGTCAGGCTATTCTCAGCTGATACAAAGTTATGATTTTCTTTGAGATTATAAAAGATGATAAAAACTTTTTCTCACTTGGGATGATAGGATAGGGTTAAGGGTTAGGATGTTCTGCAATGATCACCGGTCTTAGAAAGATTGTCCAATCAAAGTCCCAACAAATTAATCTTTCTGTTGAGAAAATTGCTTCTGGTATACAGGCAACTATTTTTTATTTAAAATATTTTATTTTAAGTGGAAATAATTCATAATATGTATTCATGTTGTTTAGGGCATTTACGAGGACAATGAGATTTCAAACAACGCACTTGCGGGGATTTGGGTGAAGAACCACGGCAACCCAATCATCAGAAGGAATCACATCCATCATGGCAGAGACGTCGGCGTCTTCACATTTGATCACGGCATGGTAAGATGTAAAAGCTTCTCACAGATGGCTGCTGGGTTTCCTTCCTAAATATTTGGTTTCAAACTCTTTGCTCCTCTAGCAGTGTGACAAAACAGACCCGTGTAGTTGTTCACACACATGTTCGACGCATCTTTCCTCTTTTGCGCACTAACTCAGTACTGCTCCGTGTTTTTGCAGGGTTACTTTGAGAGCTGCAACATCCATAGGAACCGGATTGCCGGCTTCGAAGTGAAGGCGTACGCCAACCCCACAGTGGTTCGCTGTGAAATCCACCACGGTCAGACTGGTGGCATATATGTGCACGAAAAGGGACGCGGGCAGTTCATCGAAAACAAGATCTATGCAAATAACTTTGCAGGCGTGTGGATAACCTCAAACAGCGACCCCACAATAAGGTCAGTGTGGCCAGACTGACAGCTGGGGTTTTTCTTTAAAATGCCACATGCTCAAATATGTTGTTTTGTCCAAACACAGAGGTAACGCCATCTTTAATGGCAACCAAGGTGGCGTTTACATTTTTGGTGACGGCCGAGGCCTCATCGAAGGCAACGACATCTATGGCAACGCTCTGGCAGGAATCCAGATCAGGACGAACAGCTGCCCTATTGTGCGACACAACAAGATCCATGACGGTCAACATGGTGGCATATATGTGGTAAATACAGCTGCTAAAACAAACCTTTTGGTTCATTTTCTTCCATTTTTAGTTTGTAGCTTCAGTAGATTTTCTACTGCAACTTGGAAACGTAATAGTGTTTGTTTTGCTTTCTTTGTGTGTGCGCAGCATGAAAAAGGACAGGGAGTCATAGAGGAGAACGAGGTGTACAGTAACACTCTGGCGGGAGTGTGGGTGACGACAGGCAGTATGCCAGTGCTGAGGAGGAACAGGATACACAGCGGGAAGCAGGTAAGATGACAGCTGGTTATATGAAACAATTATGTGCAAGTAAAAAGTAAAGGGTAAAAAGTCAAACCCTAACCCTTCCTTATTGTTTTGTGCTATTGTTGAATATTCTTCACTTAGCTCCTTTGTCATGGAAAATTATTATATTCATCAACATTCAGCTTAAAAACAAGGATTTTAAAGAGAACTTGTCAATAACTAAGAAGGAAAGGCAAAAAATGTGTGAAGTATTTTAAAATAATACATAATTTTGTCCCTTTTGGAATGTGTGGATTTTACCAAAAAGAAGAATATTGAATCCCAATATGTGTTGTTGAAACAGGTTGGGGTTTACTTCTACGATAATGGCCATGGTGTGCTGGAGGACAACGACATCTACAATCACATGTACTCTGGGGTTCAAATAAGGTTTGTCGGGGAAAAATAGTCAATAATTTTGAACATTTTTAATACCAAGTCTTGATTTACACACACTGAAATCAACTGTCTGCTTTAATTGACTCCTTTCATCCTTTTTCTTTTGGACAGGACTGGGAGCAATCCCAAAATCAGACGGAACAAGATCTGGGGCGGCCAAAATGGAGGCATTTTGGTTTACAACTCAGGTGGGGATCACAGAGGGATTTATTTATTTTTTTGCTAATAAAGTGCTTTGCTATTGCCATTTGTCATTTTGTTTACTCAATTTCTCCTGGCTTTTCAGGCTTGGGATTCATTGAGGACAATGAGATCTTTGACAATGCAATGGCGGGAGTGTGGATCAAAACAGACAGCAACCCTACGCTGCGGAGGAATAAGATCCATGACGGGAGAGATGGAGGGATCTGTATATTCAACGGAGGACGAGGTGGTTTATCAATTTGTTATCTAAAAGTCACAGATTGGTTCTGTTCAGTATTTTTCCTGCATTACTACTGCAGTAAATCTAAAAGTCAGTCTTATTTTGTGAAGGTTTGCTAGAAGAAAATGACATCTTCAGAAATGCCCAAGCAGGTGTTCTCATTAGCACCAACAGTCACCCCACACTGAGGAAAAACAGGATATTTGACGGCTTCGCTGCAGGTGGGCAACACGCGCGCAGCTGTTTTTAATAAACTTTGAATGCTTTTTGTTTAAAAACAGTTATTTTAAATCTGTTTTGTTCCTAAATTGAAGGTATTGAGATAACCAACCACGCTACAGCGACTCTAGAAGGCAATCAGATCTTCAACAATCGTTTTGGGGGGTTGTTCCTGGCATCTGGTGTCAATGTTACAATGAAAGGTACTTGCTCGTATGATTTATACTAACCAGTTGTTAATAAGATATTAATTTTTACATTTCTCCTATGTCTGCTTCAGATAATAAAATACAGAACAATCAAGATGCCATTGAAAAGGCTGTGAGCAGAGGTCAGTGCCTGTACAAGATTTCAAGTTACACCAGCTACCCAATGCACGATTTTTACAGGTAACAAGCTCAATCATGGAGACGGTAACGATCTCTCATGGTTTTTGTGTTGGATTTTCTCATATTGATGATTTATGTTTGGTCTACACAGATGTCACACCTGCAACACAACAGACCGCAACGCCATTTGTGTGAACTGTATCAAGAAGTGTCACCAAGGACACGACGTGGAGTTCATTAGACATGATAGGTCTGTATATATTCATATTCAGTTAATTCAATTAAGCTTTGTAAGTGTGCTTTTTTTCTAAGAACAAGATATTTTATTCCTATTATAGTTTTATGCTAATTGATTTTGTGGGTGAATTTCACAAAACCTGAATAATTTAAAAAACGTTGCAGTACGTTCTTACAGAAAAGAAATGTATACACATTTTTTATAAAACTGCAATACGTAAATGTCAAATTCCCCACATTGTTGTGTACAAGTGTTTGGATTACTAATTTTATTTAATGTAGAAACAAAATAATAATATAAACACAAGAGGAAACAAGTGAAGGAAACAAGCCATTAACTACTTCAATTCTCTTCATACTTTATGAATTTTATAAAATTTCAACCCACTTGATGTAAATTTTTCCCTATAAGACCATCTGTCCTTGTATTCCTTTTACAAAAAAAGTAACTTTTTATCAGGAAAAATTGCATTTCAAAGTGCAATTTTTAGGAAGTAGGAAATTGTTTCCTATTTATAGAAAAAGTCTTTTATAGTAGGAAACTATAAATACTAAAATTTTAAAGGGATTTTCTTAGTCAATAGCATTTGTTGCTTAACCTGTATGTTAACTAGATATTAGTATCTAATATCTTAACTAGAATTTTGAGACGTTTCTCATCCGTTATTAGAACCAGACGCGGCTCCATTCTGTCCCCCAGAAGACGCACAATGAACAACACTTACTGCGTTTGACTTTTAATGCTCAGCACTTACTGAAGTCTTACTTCTTGGGGATTTTTGACTTGAAAGGTGCTTAATAAATTATATAGTTTTAAAAAGCATTTGAAAGACAAAGCAAAAAAAAAAATCATGAAAATTTAAACTCACCTCAAACTGCCTTGGCAAATGTTATTCCACTTGCACTGATGAAAATGGCCAAAAATCCATTTTACAATTAAATGCAACATTAATTGTATGCATTTCCTGTCTACAAATGATCTAATCTTTCTGTTTTTTGCATTATAATTCAACCCGCAATTTAATTCTTCTTCTTCTGTAGATTTTTCTGCGACTGCGGTGCTGGGACGCTGTCGAATCCATGCACGTTAGCTGGGGAGCCGACTCACGACACAGACACGTTGTACGACTCGGCTCCTCCTATAGAGTCCAACACGCTGCAGCACAACTGAGCTCCAGACCCGAGGACCCTTTGTGCCTCGGCTCAATTGAACACACAGACACTTTTAGTTGTGCAGCAGAAGATGACGCCTGAACTAAGTAACAGATTCACTTTGACAAAGCAAATACAGCTTACAAAAAAAAAAAAACAACAAAAAAAACACTTGGGACATGAAAACGCTTAAAGATGTTTAGAGAAAAAAAAAGAAGTCTTGATGATGGATGCCTTGCTTTTTGTAAAAAAAAAAAAAAAAAAAGACACCAGTGGATCAGAGAGCAGCTGACTCAGGGTTTGTGGGTTGAACTGGTGAGACAAACAAAGCCACCTTCGCTCATCTTCCTTAAAGAAGCGCAAGAACAAGATACTTCAGTGATGTACAGATCCAGAGTTCTCGTCAGAGGAAAATGTCCCACTTCCGATGCTTCCACCACTTGGGCGACCGATGTTCTTGTTTGTAACATACGGGGTAAAAAAAACAAAAAAATACCCTTCAGCACTTCAGCTTTTTTTTTTCTTCAAGAGAACTGATGAGATTTGATTTTATGCTTTTGTGTAGTTTTGTATTTTCATGCAAAAATCTTACTGTACTTGAATGTCTTTATTTTATAAATTTTTGTTTTGGTTATTCCCCAGAATTGCTGTAATTATACTCATGTCACAGTATCTAACTTCTTTCTGTGAAAGAGACCAGAGAAGAGAAAAACACTAAACATTTTCTCCAGCAATGTTGACTTGGTTTTTATTTTGTTTTGCAACAGAAAATCTGATGCCGAAATGTGCTTTGACAAGACCGCTAGAACCTGCTTTACATATTCTATGCATATCGTTTACTTTCCATGTTGGTTCTCTAAATATGAATTTTAGAAGCATGAAACTTAATCCAAAACAGCTTTTATTTACAACCAAGTAAAAGTGAAACGATTAACTGTTGTGAGAGTATAATTACACATCCGATGGGAAATGATCCAAGTCCTGTTTGTTTACATCTGGTTCTGTTTTAAAGTGTTGCTTCATTATCTTTAATATCACATGCTTGACTGTTTTTACATCCACACAATTAAAAGCAAAAAGTCTTGTAAAAGCATTATTCTTAGGATTTTTCTGTTTATTTTTCTGTTTCCAATGTTGCTGGAGAATCGAACAGCTTTTGCTCTACAGAAGCTGAGACGAGTACCTATTTACAGCGCTTTATGGTTTCATCGCCTCCCCCCTCCTTCCATTCATGTGTACTGGTGTTTGTGGATTTCTCATACAGACTGAAAATGTATGCATGTATCATAACATCTAGACTTAATATATTGTGAAGTATTCAATAACCGTTATGTAGGCGCTAGTGTGAATTAAAAGGGTTTAATTTCCTAGATGAAACATTGTCTTTTTTAAAATAAACTTTATTAGATCATTGCAGTAGTGTTTTTTCCCCCAACCTGAAAAGAACAAAAATAGAAACATGAGGGTTTGTGGGTAAACTACAGGGTGTTGAGCAGTTGAACGAGTGAAGAGAAGCATGTGTTGTCTGGAGCAGCATCTTCAGCGAACTGGCAGAGTTTCCTGCAGGGAAAATAGACGGAAACTGTCAACGGAGCCGCAGCGTTAAACTCGCTGCACGTTTCAAAAGAAAACGCACCTGAATAGTCTGAGGCTGATGGTGCTTCTCTCAAACTCTCTGGCCTTCCTGTGTCCAGACTGGATGACCTCCTCTGGCAGGTTGGCGAGCCGCGCCGCGTTGAAGCCGTAGCTCTTTGGACAAGCGCCGGAGATGAACTTGTAGAGGAACGTGATCGTTTCCTGACTCGGATCCTCGCATTCGTTCTCCACCATGCACGCCTACAGGGGACAAAACACAAGTTGAAGTGGAAAAGTGAAGGTGGCGGCTGATTTGTTGGAAAGAAGCACAAACTTTCTTCTGCAACGTCTAACGTTGGTTCAGGAAGCCGCTTGAGGCTGGACCGGAGGATGCAGCTGTTCTGTAATCTAAATGAAGCCACCAACTGTTGAAATTCTCCCCAACTGTGATCCTTTGGTTATTGCTTCACTCTTTATGTTGAAGTTTTAAAGCCCATTTTAATGACTTGGAAAGAAATAGACTGGGACAGTTGGGATTCAAAATAATGAGATTCAACATATTTTCTTCTTTGAAAGACCAAACTATTAGTTTCAACTCATTTAGACTTTCAATTACAAGATACATTATCAATTTCAAATCCTTTACTTTTGTCTGAGAGTAAATATAGCATTTAAACATGTGAGGGCAAAAGTGATTTCTACAAAAGCATTGAACTGCCAGAGCATGGAAATAAATTCAGGAGCAGAATTTCAAAAGATGCAAAACTCATTAAACCGAGATGAGTTTTAAATCTCATTACAAGTAAGTTTCATGTCAACGCTCTGACTTCTTAAAAAGGCAAAAAGAGCTCACATTGACTCCTCACCTGTTGATTCTAGATGAATCTAAACATCTAGAACAGTAGTTCTTAACCTTTTTTGAGGTACAAAACCCCCCAGTTTCATATGCGGATTCACTGAACCCTTCTTATTCCCCCCCAACACACGAAATACTTTGCAGTATTTTGATTTAATAATGCAATCACATTAGCTGTGTTACCACCCCCACGCCACTAGAGGCAGTACCAACCCCGAAAAGATGCGACTAAGGAGCAGATTTAGACTATAGAATTTGGTAAAAACTGTGAGTTTTGCTGAAGTAATTAAAGACACAAGTTAATCCATGCTGAGGGTGGAGCTCCTTCAATCAGGGCTCCTCCGCAGCACTGATTGGCTAAGCAATGTAACATGATCTTCTGTAGCAAGTGATGGCAAAGCGGGTCGTCATCACGACTTTACACAAGTTATTTAATGTGTCTTTACCTCCGCGGCAGACGCTCCGCCGAACCCCTTGGGTTCGATCGAACCCAGGTTAAGAACCACTGATCTAGAATCATGGTGTGTTGTGGGAAGAGTCAAATGACAGGCACCTACAAATGAATGTGGCTGAAAATTTGTATCCGAGTAGTGCGGTGGGTGCTGAACCCAGATACTAAATAAAAGTTATAAGAAGTTTCGGGTTGTAGGCTGCAGTACGAGTTACAACGGAGAAAAATAAGAAAAATGGAGTAAAGACAACAGGATTCGCTGCTCAGCAAGCAGACTTGGAATGCTAACGACATTAAAAACATAAAAATGACACTGCAGGTCAAAATATTAATACCCATTTTATAATTACGACAATGTGGAAATGGGATTCTATTGGGGAGATCCTGATAGGATCTTGGATTAAAACCTGTGAAGTTCTTTTACACCACTTGGGAAATGAAAAAAGAAAATTCAATTTTGTTTTCTAAAATTTAAATCACACGTTTATGGCTTTGAAAGTCCAAGTCATGACTGAAAACAGTAAATTATGAATTAAATTCTTACATTAATGACAAAACATTAATGTAATGTTGAAAATATTCCTCCACATTATGAAACATTTTTAATATTAGAATAAAGTAATGCCTCCTCTTACCATGTGGCCCAGTCTCACAGCGGCGTTGTTAGCGTAATCCTCCACCATGGAGTGGTAATGCGTGGAGAACAGAGTGCGACAGCAGATCTTCTCAGCAAGCTCCTTCACGACAGCGCTGGCGATGGCTGTGCCGTCGTATGTAGCCGTGCCCCTTCCTACAACACGCCTCAGCCTCATGAGTCACCATGACAACGCAGTAACAGGCAGGAAGCGCGAATCAAAGTCTCACCGAGTTCATCAAGGAGCACCAGAGAGTGGCTGGTGGCGTGGTGCAGGATGCTGGCCGTCTCGCTGAGCTCCACGTAGAAGGTGCTCTCGCCTGCAGAGTGACAGAAAAACGGCTTAGACCGAAAGAAAGCAGCTCAGATCGTCATGGATACGGGCACATAGCAGGTCCTGATGCTCAATTACAATTCTTTTTTTACTGAAATCAGATTTTTTTTTGTGTGGTTGTGATGCCACTAAGCCTGTCGCAGTTAGTAATAACTCAATTAATTGCCTGATGAATTAAACTGAGATTCATGTTTTCCCTTTACAATACTGTTTTTTTTCTACCAAAAACTTGATGACAAAAGGCTTCAGTTTGGTTTTTTGGTCTCAGCTAAACTTTTTCTGAAGGACAATTTTGTTTACAGAGACTTCAGTATCTATTTTATTTGTTGTTTCAGTTGTTTTGTTTATTCTCAATATTAAAAGTGCCATTCAGTTTCAGTTTTACATGTTTGTTAGAAATGAATTTATTGTTCTTCAAGAGGGCGAACTTGCATTATTATGCATTAGTCCGTATTAGAGGTTAAAGGTGTGTGTGTCGTTACCGGCCATGATTCGATCCGATGCTCCCAGCCGAGTGAAGACCCGATCGACCGGAGTGAAGCAAAGGCTCTCAGCTGGAACGTAGCATCCGAGCTGAGCTAGGATGATCACAAGTCCACACTAGAAAAACAACATTTATTAAAACACGCTGGCAGAGAATACAAAATAAATGTTAATTTAGTGAAAAAACAAGCCCACCTGTCTCATTAAGGTAGATTTTCCCCCCATGTTTGGTCCCGTTACAAGGACACAAGAGGCCCGACCTTCCACCTCATCACCTTCGCTGTTCCCAGGGCAACCGATGAAGATGTCGTTAGGAATGAAGTCGTCACCAAAAAACGTTTTAGTCACACAGGGGTGACGGGATCCAGTTAGGTTAATGAAGGGTTTGCTGCGGTCATCGTCCTCTGGTAGAGCCACCTGGGGTCTGGCCATCGGCCCGTCGCCACCCTGACTGTAGCGGGACAAAGCCAGCAGAACGTCTGGGGGGAAAAAAAAACGCACAAAATGAAACTCAGGGATGAACAAACAGAAAGCAATAGATGGGAAAAGCCAATGAGCAGATGAATCTACGGACAGATGATAGATCCTCTACCTCCACACGGACAGCCGGAAAGATAGATGGACAGAGACATGGATACACATGTAATTGTGACGTCAGCGGTTCTTACCCAGCACGGCCATACATTCCACAGCCGTCCTCCAGTCTCTGTAGTTCTTGTCGAAGTTGTAGAAGAGCCTCCTCATGCAGTCCTTCAGCGCCACGTCTCTCTTCTCCTCGAATCCCTGCAGCTCTGAGAAGAGCCGCTCGCTCTCCTTCGTCACGTAGCGCTTCCAGCCTTTCTTGGTGGATTTCACTTCATATTCCTCGGGGATGTTCCTCTCCGAAACGCTGTCGGGAACTTCCATCTGAAAGCGGTTCCGCCCGGTCCCCCAGTACGCCATGTTCTTACAGCCGACCCTCTTCTTCTGCCGCTCCAGGTAGTCCTGCAGGTCCCGTTCGCAGGTTTTGATTCCTGCGAGAGCCTGGTCGAACTCCGGGTCGAAGCCGGTCTTAGGGGTTATGACCCCAGTGGTGCGGGCTTTCTGGTGGTCGAAGGCCGTCTCCCAGCGCTTCAGCTCTGCCGACAGATCTGGGAAGAGGCCGTCCTCTTCCGTCTTCAGGCTGACAATCTGACGAAGCAACTTGGAGCGAAAGTCGTCTAAAACCGGAGCGAAAGCCAAAATGATCTCTTGCATTGTTTTGAAGCCTTCTAATGCTGACAGGAAGTCGGCGATCTTGCGCTTGCTGTAGGTGACTTCCTCATAGAGCACCGCTCTGGAGTCCGGGTGGTCTTGGCCCTTCAGAGGGGTGCCAATGCTGTGGATTTTACTCAGAAGCCGCTCCAGATCCGGAAGCTTCTTCAGCAGCTCTGAGACGTCGGCGGCCTGAGCCTGCGCTGCAATCAGGTCGTCCATGGCGTCCAGCCTGTCCCTGATGGAGGCGGGGTTACACAACGGAGCGCAGAGCCACTGCTTCAGCAGCCTCTTACCAAACGGAGTAGAGCAGGAGTCCAAACGCTCCAACAGCGTCCCTTCGGTTCCCCCTGAACCGTTCTGGAAGATCTCCAGGTTCGCCAGGGTCACGCCGTCCAGGACCATCCGCTGACGGGTCTGGGAGAAAAAACTGGCGGGTCCTGCAGCTTTCTCCAACTCTACGTCAACAGGGACATACTCTTCGAAGTTGGCCATGGAGAGCAGCTCTTTGTCGACCAGACATTTCTTCAGGTAGAAAATGCAGCCGCCTAAAGCCGACAGCGCCAACTCGTAGCCTTCCTTAGGGGACAGACAGAGGGAGTCGCTCTCAGAGGTCATCCTCCGCAGGAGCGCAGGGAGGAATCCGTCTCCAGCCGTCTCCTCAAAGTAATTCTCCTCTGAGAGGGTTTTCAGTGTCTTCTGAGCGTCCCAAAACTGTGTCCCTGCGCTCAGCCCTTCCTGCAGCGCGGAGGACAGAGACGCTTTCAGGATTTTGCGGGTCTCCGCAGATGGGTTACCTTTTTCGAAGAGGACCTCAGCAGGAGGGAAGTGTGCGATTAAGGTGCGCAGCCGTGAGCAGTGGCGATCGTCTGAGAACTGACCGATGTGGAAATATCCCACTGATGTGTCTGCAAAGCAAACGCCGTAAGTGCGATGGCGTCCAGAGCTCTCGTCTTCAGCCTTTTCCTTTAAGCTCAGGAGGAACTTGCTCTGGCTCTCTGATGGAGCGCCGTCCAAGACGCTGTAGGTTTGGGTACCGCGGGTGATAATCCGGCAGACTTCCCTTCTGACGACGCGGTCGAACTTCGTGGGCTTGGCCATGGTCTTGCAGCGCGCTTCCATCATTTCCGGGGTCTCCGTTTGCTCCACGCGGGCCACCTTGTAGCCCTTCTGCACCAACACGTCTGAGAATCGCGCAAAGCCGATTTCGGGGAAGCCGGAGTGTGCCCACGTGCCCTTCATGAACGTCAGGCCGAGCTCGTTGACACCGATCACGGCGTCCATGTGGTACAGCTCGTAAAACTTTCCCACCTTGTAGAAAATCACCGTGTCAAACATCCCAGACTTCATCTGCCACCAGCGGCGCATCCCAGGAGTGTTTCTGTTCAGGAAGTCTTCGGGGACGTACAGAGTGGTCGGGTCGTAGTCGTCCTCACTCTGACGCCGTCTCTTAACGTCCTTCCTCCGACCGTCCTGCAGCCATTCCAGCTTCTCGTGATCCCAGGTTGTCGCCCCTCCGGCAGGACCGGATCCGTTTGCTTGGCTCTCGAAGGTGTCTGGGGCGGAGAAGGCGGACAAGCGGGATTTGGCGTCAGATGTGATTGTCTTTGGAACTCGTTTAGGTGCAGCTGAGGGCGTAGCTGGCGTCTTCGCTTTCTTACTGACGCATTTGTCTGCAGGACGTTTGCGCTTCACAGGTTTGATCGGGCTGTCTGCTTCCGACTCTTGGCTGCTCTCCTTCTCCTCCTCTTCATTGCTCACGGTCGCCTCTTCCTCCTCTTCCTCGCTGGTGGATGCAGCTTGCTCTGGTTTGAACTCCTCGTCTGATCCGTCGCTGTCTGAGGCCACGATGATGCGGCGGCGCTTGGGTTTGCCTCCTTGCTCTGCGGAGGAACGGGAAGAACGCCGACCGACTTTGGGCGACTTCACTTCTTTGCTTTTCTGTTCTTCCATGTCACTGACCTCTTCATCACTCACTGTTGTCTTGTCAAGCTAAGAAAAAACAAACAAGTAAATTTTAAATAATGATTGAATTAAAATCAAATGCAAGGTCAGTAATCCATCAATCTCATTCCAACAGTTTTTATATTCACCTCCATTTCTTCTTCTTCATCCTCCTCTTCTTCATCAGATGGATCCCTGCAGACCGGCATTTTTAATCGTTTTTCAGGACTATCGAAAAAGGATTTATCGGCAAGCTCCATCGCACGACAGATCACAGGTTTGTTGCTGAAGAACAACCCCCCCGGTTTAACGTCACTGCTGTCAGACCCTAAAGAGACATAGTCTAGATTAGATTAGTCACACAAGGACTCCACACTAACTGAAACATCGGAATAATTAATACTGTTTTAATTATGACTAGTAGAAAAAGCTCACCTTGGTACTCTCTAATGTATTTGGTGCTGACCCAACCTCTAGTTGGAGGTTCATCAAAGAAATGGACATGTATGCGCTGATCCCGGCCTTTGCCCCTCATTAGCTGGCCTGTCAGAGGTTGAGGTACCACCATGCATGGCCACCAGGGGTGTCCTTCCAGTTTGGCCCACACGAGGGCGCCAGCACCAAATGAGCATTTGGAGCTGCCAAAGAGGAAAAGAAGAAGTCACAAATCAAATCATGTAATATGAGAATAACTATAATCTTGTCGTATTTTTGTTTGTTTTGTTGTTGTTTTATCAGGTTGGAAGGATTATGAAGCAACAATTTTAATATATTTTGAAAACAAGAATTGCTGCAAAAGTTTGGCTAATTATGCTGCATTTTCTCAAAGTCAAAATTAAGACAGAAAAGTAAAAAAAAATGACTAAGAAACCACAATCTTTTTGTAGCCATGGAAAACCTTCCCGCGTGGTTCTGGCTGGATATTTGACCACTTAATCCAAAATGCCTGCTGTTCACCACCGGCATGGCATGTATATTTTAAATAAACTCAGGGGTTTCTGAGATGATGGGTCAAATATCCTGACACAATTATGCCATACGGTTACCGATGAATATAAAAAGAATGAGCTATGCTTGATTTCAAAATCAAATCAAATTAAACATAGTTCAATAGGAGGAAAAATTGTCAAAAATGTATCAGTAAATTAATATGACAATTATGCCAGAGGCGGAGGATGTAATCATATGGCCAAAATGACATGTTTAAGTCATTTTTGAGCTAAAGGTTGACTATTAATGAATATTAATGAATATTTTATACTCTGATGAACCCAGACACCTATTTTATCTGCTTGGAGATAAATTGTTAAATAGAAAAAAAAGCAGACTCTCAAAAACAATAAGCTGCTACTACAAAACTGTCAGCTTTATAGCTTCAGCTATTTTAAACATCTATTCAAGAATAGTCTAGAATAGGTTGTTGTTGATCTCTTATATGATTTTACTCAGAATTTTGACTAGAGAACACTGTAAGACATAGGGCTGTAGTGATACAATAATCTCACGATACGATGCACGATATTCTGCCCACAATACGATATATATATTGCAATATTCAACAGACGATACAATTCAATACACTTTTGCGATTTTCTGAATGATTTTAGAGGGACAGTGTGATTTTGGTGATATTTTGTGACTGTTATAAAGTTGGATTGAATTAATTTAACTGAAAACTGATTAAAAGCACCAACTGCACAATACCTGCTCTGGTTGGACACAGACTGAAAGTCGACAGCTGGACAAAATGAATCAAAGAAGTGGTGAGAAAACATGTTTATTTTAATTGAAACAGTACAAACTGTAGCTTACATGTATTTGTAAAGTAAATAAAATGCACCAAGTAAGCTGCTCTGAATAGTTTGATGCCTTTTAAACCTTGGCACTTAACATCTGAAGGAATCACTCTAAGCCTGATGACCTGGTGAGAAGCAAGCAATGAGTGAGAAAAGTGACAGTTGGATGTTACGATACTTGCAGATGAATATCGATTTTTTTCTAAGAAAATATCGATATATATCGCAATAACATTATTATATAGCCCTAGTAGGACAGCGTAGTAAATAGTCTACCACTAGAACACATGTTATTATCACACCTGCAAATCATCATAATGCCTTCACTATTGATAAGAGATGGAAAAGATTCACGTTTGAGGTTTAGAACAGAGGCTTGATTTGCACCCACAACCTGCATCTATTTTTAAAATACGACAGAAATAAAATTTAACTATGACACATTTGAGAAGTGCAAAATTTATTTTTGAACACAATGCTTGCAGACCATGCTGTGAATTTTTTTTTTGTCAGACGTGGAAATAAAACACGTTAACAGTGACACCAGGAATTACACGGTTCCAAAAACTGACCTGTTTTCAGTCGTCGCGGCCTTGTCTCCGAACAGTTTCTTGAATCCTCCGCTTGCAGGCTGGTTCTGTTTAACTTTGCTGGACTTACTTGGCTGCTGCTGCTGCTTGCTTTGCGTCTGTCTGGCTTCCTCCTTGGGAGACGAGCTGGACTTCTCCACGGAGTTCGGCAGGTCCGCCTCGGCCGGGGACGAACTCTGCTTCGGTTTGGAAACCGGCGGCGGAGACTTGGTGAAAAAGTTGAACAGAGAGCTTTGCTTCGCCATGAGCTCTCGATGAAAGTCAGCTTTCGCTGCCTTTTTTCAGACACAGTTCCGAAAAGTAGAGCCCTTCTGGTCCTCCAGTCGCCGCTACCACCAGCTAGCATCCAGTAGCCACTAAGCTCGCGACTCGCGGGAAACAAACGCACGCGACGTTGTGGGCGTGAACACGAGCTTTGGCCAATGGCAGGCGACGACACTGTGACGTGGAAGAAACGAAATCAAAACACAGCTTCGCTTGTTGGCCACACTGTTGGCGCGAATACTTCTTTTTTCTCATAAACATACAAGCTAAACCCATGTGGCTTATCAGAGTACACAAAGATTGTACTCAAGTAAAAGTATCACTACATACTTTTATTCATAAATATACAAGCTACACCCTCGTGGCTTATCAGAGTACACAAAAATTGTACTCAAGTAAAAGTATCACTACATACTTTTATTCATAAATATACAAGCTACACCCTCGTGGCTTATCAGAGTACACAAAAATTGTACTCAAGTAAAAGTATCACTACATACTTTTATTCATAAATATACAAGCTACACCCTCGTGGCTTATCAGAGTACACAAAGATTGTACCCAAGTAAAAGTATCACTACTACAACATACTCAAGTAAATGTATCACTACTACAACATACTTTTACTCATAAATATACAAGCTAAACCCTCCTGGCTTATCAGAGTACACAATGATTGTACTCAAGTAAAAGTATCACGATTACAACATACTTTTACTGATAAAAATACAAGCTACACCCTTGTGGCTTGTCAGAGTACACAAAAATTGTACTCAAGTAAAAGTATCACTACTACAACATACTTTTACTCATAAATATACAAGCTAAACCCTCCTGGCTTATCAGAGTACACAATGATTGTACTCAAGTAAAAGTATCACTACTACAACATACTTTTACTCACAAGGGTGTAGCTTGTATTTTACAAGCGACACCCTTGTGACTTATCAGAGTACACAAAAATTGTACTCAAGTAAAAGTATCACTACTACAACATACTTTTACTCAAAAGAAAGTAAAAAGTATCCGTCCTAGAAATTACTCAAGTCTCCTCAAGAACCGAGTAACTGATCAAAATGATCACTTAATATTTTGTTTGTTTTTTTTTTTCAAAAAAGTTGCTCAAGTAAAAGTAATTGAGTAAATGTGAGTAGTTACTACTCTCTGGCTTATGTTGATAAATGGATGGTGTCACCAAGTACCTTATGTAAATAATGCAAAAAATAAAAATAAAACGAATTGAAATTGATAACACACCATATTTTTAATCGTACCAATTATTATCTCCTAAAATCTAACTGAAACATACATAAATATACTTGTAAACATTTATACACAGTATAAGGTTTGCACAGAGTAAACACTTTGAGGATTTTGCCTTTTATAAATATTAACCCCCTTTGAACCTTTTCAGGTTAGCAAATGTTTTTTTTATTTTTGGCAAACCAGCATAAGGCAGAACATAATTGTGAAGCGCCTAGCAAAAAGTAGTTAGTACCTCTAGTACAGCTCCATCTTTTTGTGATGGAGCTGTTATTATCTGACGAAATGGTAGATTACAGATCTTTCTCCACAATGTATCACAGAAAGAGCTGATGAGTGTAAAAATGATGTGAGTTATAAGGGACTCTCCATCATCAAATGTGTACAACCGAGTGAAGCTATAAGTGCATCCCACTCGTAGCCCATCAGCCCGCCTCTGCTGCAGCAGAGCTGCAGCAAGGCTGAGAAAATGATGAGAGGAAGCTATCAGCAAAGGAAATTAATGACCTAGTGTCAGCGCAGATTAGCTTTGCTCAAAGCTTTTCCTGCAGTAGTCACTGATCACCAACAGAGAGCAGCAGAATGACAGAAACCTCACCAAAAAACCAATACACACTGCAAAAAAAAAGTTCATAGCAGGATTATTACGAAAGCTGTTGAAATTTAACTTTCAGCTGTACACATTGTAGTATTTGAAGTCCGCATCTAAAGACATGTCAGTAAAAATCTTCATCTGAAAGTCATGGTGTTTGCACAGCAACACTGCTGGACAAAAATGCTGAAATACTCCACTGCAGAGAATCTAAAACCCCCACCACAACAAAGATCATAAAATAAAGACGGCCTTACATATTCCAAACAAGCAAACATCCTCCCACGTATGACTTTTTTGGCGTACGGTGTGTGGGTGATAGAAAAGCATCTAATTAAGATGGAAACTCACACTGCAGTTATATCTCAGTTCAGTTCTGTAACTAGAGACCACCACTGTACAAGAAGCAAACAATAACTAAACCGTAAAATCAGAATCCGTAAGGAAGATATCTGACCGATGCAGGTCGTGTTTCTCAATGTTCATCAGGCAACTCGTATAGAACCTCAATAATCAGTGTCTGTTAGCTCAATGAGAGCAGCTAATTATGTTTCAATTATCCAAAATTGAAGAAGATTCTCGAAATAAGGACAAAGAAAGAGAAAATTGCTCACCTTGTGTTTTTTTTCTCAGGTGTAGCTTTCAGCTGCCTGGAAAGCAGCAGCTTCAGAGCAACTAATTATCAGTGAAAATATCTTTTGTACCCAGCAGGGTATTTTTCTAAACAGAGACTGTCTAATCTGACATTGTAAGAAAATAGTTGTTTTGTCTCCTTATTTTAATATTGATCTGAACTAATGGAAAATGCCATGTGTCATAGAAAACTAACCCTGCACATCACTGAAACACACTGAGATGAGAGAAGATCATTTCAGAGCAATCCTAGACGAAATTCTGTTGGAGATTACAAAAGACTTGAGGCTGGGAGGAAGGCGGTTAACCTGTCCAAACGTCCAAGCCTAAATCCAATTGAATGTTGAAGTTGAGAGGAAAAATGGGCAAACAAATATTGACTAAATGTCTCTAGGTGGTAGAAACATACTCTAAAAGACAGCCGAATGGATCGAATATATCCGAAAATGTGACAACTGCTGTCACATTTTCTCAGGATTTTTGTTTCCTAATATTTCTAAAACGGTGTCTCATTTCAATTCCATTTCACAATTCTGGACTACTTACAGTGATATTCAATAAATTAGATTATGCATTCAGATTAGATTCTTTTGTCAGATTAACTAAACTGAAATATCCCAAGATATTACTAAAAATGTTAATAAAGGGAAACTGTAACTGTAAAAAAAAAAACGTCTCAAATTTACAGTAAAATACTGGCAGCAGAATTGTACCGTATAAATACAGTATGCTACCATAAATTAGAGACTTTTGTTTTTACACTGTAGCCACATGATCACTCTACACTTTTGCATAACTTCCAGCCTGGTTGCCTAGAGCATCTTCACATCCACTCATTTATACATTTTTTTCTTTTGCAAAGCCAGATCACTTAAAGCACTGACACCACAGAGTGGAATTATGTGTTTATTTTCAATGTTAAACTTTATTTCATGTCTCTTCACATCTCCTTGCTTTTCAGAGATGATACACTGAGAGCAGCAAACAACACACTCATAAACTATTCATATCCCAAACACACTGGAGGACAAGCAATGATGGTCGCTTCCCTGTCTGGCCCAAGTCGAGTGTTTTATGAAATAAAATGGGTAAGTAGGGTAAAACGCAGCATTAGACGACCCTATAAAATGTTACAACTCCGTCTGCCCTCTGCGATGCGGCCATCACACGGTCCTAAAACTGCTCAAGGAGAAATTTATGTTTTAAATACAGCCCTCCCATTTGCTTAAATTATGCACCAGGCGGCAAAAGCCGAACATTTTTCCTTCTCGCTTTATTCTGAAATGACAGATTAAAAGTAGCGTTCTCGGAAGAGGCTAAACAGAAAGTGTCAAAGTGACCAATGGTAACAGGCAAAGCATTTCTCCTCAATACTTAAAGTAATCTGGACCCTGCAGCACAAGCCCGCGTCAGAAATAAGGACTTTTCATCGTTTTCATTCTTGGCTAAGAAGATATGCAAGTCCAGCAAGTTGGCTGAAGATCCAACTTTTGTTTGCTGAAACAAACATATAGAAAAGTCATAATGTCAAGGCAGCTTTTAATGCAATCCTCAAAATAAGATGGCTAAATGTGAGGAAACCTGTACTTTGCAAAGTTTTGCTGTCCTATGCTGCTTGGTGGCTCTAAATTAGGAAAATTGCTTCAATAGAGTGCCTTTCATCATTTTTAATAAGGCTAATTAGTGGTTTGAAGTAATGCAGGGCCACACACTCACGAATAAACAAAGCCTCTTCTGAACATTGTGCCTTGCAAATGTATTCGTATATAGAGTTTTTAAAAAACATTGTTTAATAATTAAACTTTCAAGGTGAACCATTAAGGTTGCAATGTGTATTCAAAAACATATTTTACTCCTTTAATATAAGTGCAGTCAGTTTACTGTGTTCATAATGCTTTTTGGCTGAGGCATTTGCATGTTTGGGCAATTTGTCCCTCTGGTTTTAGATGCTGTGCAGCAGGAAGGATTTTTGTTCTTTTTTCTTTACTTCCAGACTGTTGATATAATGTGTAACCGTGGCAACAAAGTATTGCTTTTGCAACAGAATGCTTGATCTGTGACCCCAATTCCCAGAGGAGGTGAAAAATAGGCTTCATGGATGCAGAAAAAAGGAGGAAGTTCAAACCATCTCAGAATGGGCAAGCATCATATCCCCAACTCCAACATCTCTCTGTCTGGCTTTGTAGCCATAAAGCCAGACAGAGATTTAAGGAGGAGCAGCAAAAGCAAAAGAGGTGGATTAGACTCGCTCTGCAATGACTCATGTTTTCATCCAGGACATGTTGCTGTTGAATATTGTCTCTGCTGTCCGGCAATTGAGCTGTTAGCGTGTCATAACAGACATGACACTGTGATACGGCAACAGTCTTCAGTCAGAGGCCTATTTACAATCACTGCAAGACTGACTGCTCCTGGAGATCATTCCTGCTCACAGCATCACCATTCACAATGACTCCTTAAGAATAATACGAGCAGGACAGCATTTAGTTTTCTTTTGAGATTAATGAAGTATTTTTGAATTGAAATGCGTTGAGTTGTGGTTTTGGTGTATGACACTGCGTCTGAAATAGCTCCCATCTTGTCCATGACTCACACTATATGTCGCCACGTCTGGTATATATGTCATTTCAGAACAGCCTCATGGGTATTTTATTTCAATCTGAAAATCATGTCCGCTGCATCTATCTTGGGAGTAGGGGAAAAAAAGGCTATTCTGTTTCCATTAGTCTTGTTTGAAACCCCATTTTGCTTCGATAGGTCGCACAGCCACTTCTTGACCTGTCAAAGTATTTTTATTTATTGATTAATTTATCCACCTTTGTTGCCATGCCTCTCTTGTTGCTCCAGACCAGAGCTGATAGAGACCGAGGGGTTCCTAAAGGATAATGAGGAACACACAACGGACTCATGAGGAGAGTAATTTGTGAAGCACTGCTGAGGCTGTGGAGAGAGAGAAGGAGAGAGAGAAACAACATGAAATAAAAATCAGCCCTGTCCTTCCTTCCTCTTATCTTTCCCCCTTCTGTCTGCAGCTTTATAGGGTAGAGCAAATAAAGCCAAGTTCTCTCTCTCTCTCTCTCTCTCTGTCTGTTGTGGCTCTTATGTTGCACTAACATAAGACAGACTTTATAATAACAGGGTTTTGTTATTTCTTAATGCTAGAACCTGCAGACTAATTAGACCCCCCTAATATAAACATAGTCTTCCTCATTGTTCTGCGTTTCCTCCGCCTGCTATTGAACTTAAATGCGTACGTTTCATTCACATATTTCTGCTGCCTCAGGCGGAGGTGAAGTGAAGGCAGTCACAGATAGCTGAGTGATAGTGCAGTAAGCGGGTTAAACATTAGCTGTGGTGTGTTTTTTTTTTCTGCTCACACAGACAAATGAGGCAAAATGAGGAAGAGGAGGTTGAGGAAGATCTTTTGTATGCAGTTTTTTTCCTCCCCTCACAATCAAAAGTTGAAATTCTGTACATATTCAGAGTTGTTTAGTCTGTATTTTTGGACATTTTCTAAAAATATGCAAACCCAGACCATCAGCTACCCAGGAGAGAAAAATCTTGTATTATCACAGTTTTTCCATCATCTGTAGGATTTTCTCTCCACTTGAGACACAGCGAGTTGTGAACGCTGCACACTGATTTGCAATTCAAAAGCTATTTAACCACCTTCATTTTTAGAATTTTTTTTTACAGCTCGGGCCTAAATAATGAGAACTTGTCTTTGCCCTACAAGTGAGTGAAAACCACACTAAAACGGCTGCTTTATTTTTAGAAGGCATTGCATTCACTGTCTCAGTCTGAAGCACCGTTATTATGCTTTGAGCAATGTAATTATGCTGAATTTGATGCAGTTTCACATCAATCTTTATTCATACATCCTTGCTAATTGAAAAGATTTTTTTTCAGTCTAATTGAATAAAAGTCATACTAACTTCTTTGGGTTTCTTAAAAAACCATAAAAACCTATAATTATGAAGACGGCAGACATATTAATGTTTATGTAACTATTGTATGTCTTCATTTTAATAGGGTTTTTGCATGTTTTTGATTAAGTGTACTCTGTACACTGATGTGAACAACAACGACAAACCCCTAAAACCAGGAAGATAGAGCACATCACGCCAGTTCTATGGTCCTTAAACTGGCTCTCTGGAGCTCAGTGAATAGACTTTAAGTGAACAGTTTAGCACCACAATACATTAAAGATATGCTGCAGTTGTATCAAATTTCCAGACCCCTCAGGTCTTCTCTTTAGTTCTGGTTCCACACAAGGAGAAGCAACATTCAGCTTCTATCCACCACAAATCTGGAAAAAACTTCCTGAAAACTGCAAAACTGCAGAAACACTGCCCACCTGTTTAGAGTTGCTTTTGAAACATAATCGATTAAGAATTTAACAATGACACTTGAGCTAATGTAATGTTTCAATCATTAACTGTGTGTTCTGTGACTTTGTATTTTTGTGGTTTTATGATGTAAAGCACTTTGAAATGCCTTGTTGCTGAAATGTGCTGTGCAAATAAAATTAGATTGAAATACGTCAAATACGTGTTAAATATAATCTAAAGCTTTGCTAGAAATGTTTTTAGCCACAACTCTTGAAACATTTCTCAGTTTTTTTTAAAATGACAGTCAAAACAGACAATCAGCATCATTGTTCTCCTCTGAATGAACTACCATGATCAATGAAAACAAAACCACTTGATCCAGCAAATTGTAATCATAAATACTTACGCTGGAATTCAACCAATATTGAAAATTGCACTCACAAACTAATGTTAAAATCAAGGTTTTATCAGCTAACATTTAGTACACTCCCAGAAATAGTGCATATTAATACTTTTTGTAAGCATGTAGTTTGGAGTTTTGTTGTTCTTCTGACTTTTGCCATACAAATTCTTTAAAGTGCCGTCCGCAATACCCGCAGCCCAGAGTCACTGAGGTGTTTAAAGCTAAAAGCTTTTCTCCTCACCTTCGACTTGATTAGCTTTTTATCCGCTGTGAACTCCCACAATTTAGCCACGCAGACAGCCAATATTTCCTGTATTGCTAAACGCCGCTCTCTGCTAATCAAAGATCATATCAAAGTGCATTAGCTGAACTGGTGAGTCGGCTTTATCTGTTAACCCCTCTCTCCCTCTGCCTCCTCTCCAGTGGTAATTGAAGGAGAAGATGTAAAAAGGGTAATTGCCTCATCGCTCAGACTGATCCGCTTCTCTGTATGCAAATGGATCATTTCGACAACGGCTTAACAATTTTCACACACTACCTTTTAATTCAGCCGCACTCCGGGTCTGTTCAGACCCCATAAGAGCTCGGCTGTATATTTGACATACTTTTCTGGATAGTTTGATGACATAAAAAGTGAGCATAAGGCAAGCTTTTCTCAGCTGAAAGGTGATTCCTGATGTTTTGAAATATTGTACTCCTGCAGGCTGAGGCATGAAAGCAAAGACTGAGCTTGCAGTCTGAAACTTGACTAAACCAAATTGATTTTTATTGCAAAACTTCAAATTTTATGATTTTACTGATCATTTCAGAAATAACAGCTAAACATGGGGGAAACTCGCCGTGAAAAGCCTTTTGAAACTCAGATCAGCTCCACTTGTTTTTACTGAATTTCAGTTGTTTGGAGTCTCATTTCTATGTGTGCTCAGTGGATGACAAATCTGGGCAGCAGACAGGCCAGTTCAGCACCCACAATATTTCACAGCAGATCCATGCTGTTGTGTTGCATGCAGAATGAGATAACAGCTGTTTGGAAGAGTTTCCTGAGCTTACAAACTGATTTCGACTACATGTTTGTTTAAGGTTTTAATGCAGCGCTGAAAATCACAGGTACTGAGCATCAATTTGGAGCTCCAGCATTCTGTGCTACCAATGTCAGATAATCTCAATCTTTCGGTCATTTAATTTACTGTTCTGCTGTTTCGGGATTTACAGTTTGTACTTCATTTGTTGCTGCATTTTCTAAGAAAAAAAAATTTCAACACTGACTGAGCAGGGCTGATATGTTTTAACAGATGATTTCCAGCTGCGGATTTAAACGCGCCCACTGGAGCAGAGGTAGATTGCATAATTCAGATAAAACTCTTTAAATTAACTAAATACGGAGTCTTAAAGCGGTGTAATGTTGCGCGGTGAAATATGGTGCAGTTGCATTTTCAGCAGTGTTTGGAGATCTTTTGGTGAAATAAAGTTGTGTAGTCAGTGGATATTTTTTGTGCACTCGTCTGTGTTTTTGTGCTGTGGAAAATGAGTCCATGACTGTTCATCTGAAAACACTTTATATTTGTGTTGCAAAACCCATCTGGTGCAATTCAACTGTAAAGCAACAAACAACTTTGTTTGGAGGCTTTAAAATTCTGTACATATTCAGAACAAAAAGGTAAAACGACTGATGATTTGGAACAACTTTTTGATATAATTAACATTCAAGATTCTTTGGTAAAAATCACCAGGAATCCAACGTCAACCTGGCAACATTACCCCACGCTACTTTGCAAAAAAATCTCCAAATCTCTCAAACTGTGAGGTGAACCTTCGTTCACAGTTTTTCTTTCAGTTTTAGTTCTGAACTCTGACTAGGCCGTTAAATAACGTTCTTCTTATGAAGTCGTTTTGTATTTACCTTGAATGTATGTGATGATGAAAAATGAACTCCTTCTTGATCTTTAGCTATTTTTAATTCAGATTTTGAACTGTTTGTAATTTCATCCGCAAAACTCCAACTCCATTAAAATAAAACCAACCCCAGAGCATGATACTGCCACCGCTTTGTATTGTGTTCTTTTGCTGGTGAACAGTTTCTGTGTTGTGTTTTGGCCAAAAATATACAGAACAAGCCTCTGAATTGTGGCCCAAAAGTGTAAGCTTGGTTTTATCAGACAACAACACATTTTCCCACAAGCATTTAGGAGATTTTTGTCATGCCAAGATCTCTTGGCTGGAAGAAATCAATTCTGTTTTGCAACCTTCCACAGTGCAGGAATATGCAGGAAGCAGGAGATTGTTTGATTTGATTTTTGTCACATGTCGAACACAACCAGTGGCTGCCAGAAATTCACGTTCAGTGTTAGAGTTACCCTCAGCAGCTTTTCTGGCCAGTCTGTGTTTCATATTTTCATTATTTTTGGAGAAAATAATGAATCTCCCATATCTTCATTTGACTCACTTTTATTAACTTCTCTTGACTTAATTTCATACAGCGGAGCAAAAACATCAAATAAAGAAGAACAAAACGCATCTGACATGACAGCAGACAGCAAGCAGAACTTTATTTAAAAAAAACCAAAACAGATTAACTAATATGAACTCAGGAAAACTGTGCGCTAAAACTGAATCAAAAGTTTCTTCAAGGAAGTATTGATCCAAGGGTTTGCACACCAGATTGCTACTCCTTTTTTTAATTAATTATCAAATATATGTTGAATTATGTGTCACATAGCCATAAAAGTAATTTTAAAACTGAAAAATTATTATTTATTATTTTACGGGTTGTATGAGTGAAATCTCTGTTTTCATAGTCATCCTCTCTGAACCAAGTAAATGTATTACAAATGCACTTCTCTTTGATTATTTAGTGATTACAGGCTCTTCTGAACCTGATGTCAAACTCAATTACCATCTGCCGCTGTTTGGGTTTCTAAGGATTGATTGGACATCAAATTTAAACAGGCAAAGTCTCAAAAACACTCGTCTATGAAGAGCCTCTCAGTCAAATCCCTCATGAGAAAGTCAAATGAAGACGAATAGCATTCAGAGTGAAGGAAAGAGGGTATTTTTTATCAGGAGCTACTACAAAGCGATGCTATCTGACTGCAGCTGCAACACAGAATTTCACATTTAACAGGACACTCAAAGAAAAAAAGACAACAAACGACATGAGCAGTCCCTGATAAACAGCATGGATTCAGTGCCGCAGTGTAAGAAGTGAGGCACATGTCAGTGACACCAGCTGAAGCCCAGAGGAAACACTTCAAGCCTGCTGCTGGAGATTTCACTGCAGTCCCGTCTCCCTCTGGAATAATCTCTGTTCGCTCAGAGAAACCGGGAGTGTGGCAAAGCGGTTTGTTTGCACGCTTGGAAAGTCATAAAACTGAGAAGGAAGAAAAAAACACAGATAGAATTTATCTTTAATGGTTTTCTGAATAACAGCATAACTTCAAGTGCTGGTGGGAAAAAAAAATCAAATTCTTTGATGAAATAGATGTTTTTCTCGCTATTTCGCACAACTTTGGAAATGTGCCAGTATTCCGGTAAAACAAAGACCCTGCTGACGATTTGTTAAGCATAAGGAGTTGTAAAAGCTGCAGTCCTTTTAGGTGGGTGTTCGCTGCTTCAGCAACAACACTGGAATGTTTTCTGTCCGTCCTCACAGGAGAAGCAAGCCTTCGAGACAGAAAATTGCTGCTGAGTCCAGGCTTTGTGGCACATTTCCTCTGCAGGGGCACCTTTTAAGGCCTTTGCGCAGCGAGATAATGTATGCTGCTTTTTTTTTTTTTTTTTTTTTTGGCATAATTTGCTGGGATCAGACTCATCTCAATAATGAATGCAATTACAGGTTCCCCTTTATGCCTAACATCCTGATCGGCCCATTACTGTAAAAAGCCAAGCTGTTTCATGGTCCTGCATGTGTTCTGCCTGCAACAGGGTCCAAGGAAATTAATTCAGCAGAATCACATACCGAGAACCACTGATAACTTACTGTTAAATCAGATCGATGAATACAATCGAATGATGAGCGTTTAGTAGGAAAAGAAAAGTCCCCCTTGAATGAGTTTGCTCAAAAATGTGGTGACGTTTTTCAGAAATATTTGCTTCAACATCAGAATCAGAATAGTTTCATGTGTGGACAAACAAGGAATTGACTTTGGTTCTCGAGCGCTCAAAGTGAACAACCAAAAAATGGAAATACAAAACTTTAAAAAAAATAAAGTAAGAATAAAGGACCAATATGTACATGGATTTGCTGCCTTTTTTTTTTTAGAAGGAAATTAAAAATGAAGGTTTAACAAATATGCTTATTTTGTTTAACAGAAGGGGAGCTGATGATTGAAGATCTAATGTTCATTGTGTTCATCAGAGTGACAGTGTGGGGGAAGAAACTGCTCTGTAGCTCCAACCTGAAGATAAGAGTTTAAACGGTTTGTGTCCAGAATGTGTAGAGTCTGCAGATATTTTAGCTGCCCTAAATACATTACACATCTGCTGTTATTATCAAAATTCAGGTTCTGTGGATGCAGAAGCAGCATTCAGCTTCTGTGCACCATAAATCTGGAACAAACTGCAAAACTGCTGAAACAATGAGTTCCTTTAAATCCAGGCTAAATCTAAATGCAAGACTTATGCAGAACTCTGTATTGCTCACCAAAAATTGCAATTTTACACTTAGCTTTTAGCTTGAAGGTGACAGAAATGTTTTAAGGAGTATAAATAATTTTGCATTGGAAAATTGGCTTTGGAAATTCAAACCAACAAGCTGCAGAGCTAATTTCTGTCTCCTTAACTGGTATTTATTGCTGATTTAAAAGTTTAAATTTAAAAGAAAATAGTTTATATATTCTGTTTTTACTCTATGTTTTGTTCTAGTTTCCCACAAAAGGACAAATATACACATTTTACCAGCTGCAGTGTTTAAGGTTCATTTTAAAGATATTTAGATATTTTTTTACATGGTTAAGGTAATGTTCTTGTAGCAAAGTTATCAAACGAAATATTTCACGCTCTTGAGATGATAAAGCAAGACTATAATTATGGCAAGCCTCTGCTGCAGATAGTGTATAATTCTAATTTTACATTTATTTTGTGGGGGGTAATTTAAAACAAAGCCTGTAAATTAAAGAAAATAAAATAAAAAAAAATTCTGTCTCAGGGTAATGTAGATAAAATCCCTCACATAAGCTCATTATTTAGCATATTTTAGCTTTGCTTAATCCACACAAAATCCTAAGAATCCAAACGAGATCTGTAGCTTTTTGAAGCTTATGAACAGACTTATTCTTGGCAGTAATTTCCTGGAATTGGTGCTGCTGTCTGAGAAAACTCCAGAAGGATCATTAGGGAATCGTAATGCAATAATCATGTAACATCAGAGATATTGTAACAAAGATTTTTCAGAAAACTCTATAAATGGCTGAAAGATCTCCCTCTTTAGGCTGTCTTGAACCTTTCTACTGGCTCATTTTCTCTCATAAACCTTTTAAAACAAGACATTAGCACAGAATAAGAATGAATAAAACAAGGAAAAGTCAGCATCATTATCATTTAATGTAACTCCTTTCTCATCTCATATAGGTTTAATTTTCCGTTACATAAATATAAAAGTACAATCATTTGTATAAATGTGCAACTTGCAAACTGAATTAATTTGCATACATTAACTGGATGTTACAGCATGAAGCAAGCAACATGAGACACACTGAGGTATGAAAAGGTGCTGAGGTGAGTACAGTCACGGGTTGAAGCAAGATGGCAGAGTTTCTAAAATCAAGAGTGTGGCTCCAAATCATCTGCCTTTGTGGGAAAAAGAAGAAGATGACAAAAGGCACAAATGTCCTTTAAATTTGGGAAATCAAAATCAGTACAACTTTTAAGGTTTTGAGCAGCTATGTACAGTGGAGAATAGATCTAACAGACATGACTTCCAACCAACTTAATGTCGCTAACACTAAGAAGCTACCACGCTCTTTCTTCGCCGAAATCCAAGAGAGCAAATTGTTATGCATCGCACTGTGATTATGGAGGAAAACGCTAAATAAAAGATAATTCTGCCACCGCTCCGTCAACCGCGTCAACAAATTACACACTAACAGCATCTCCCGCCTTTTTCCCCGTGTCAAGCTAATTGTTTTATTATCGTGCTTGCCACGGAAGCATGACATTTTAATGAAGAGCCGCTGCCTATGGAGCCGTGTGAATACAGCGCAATATGTGTTTACAGGAAATAAACAGTGTCAGTGATCATTTCCAACAGTTCAAGCCTGAATTAGCACTGAAAACTTCGCTGCAGCTCATGCAGCAGCGCCAACCGGGGCCTGCTTTGTTGTGCGGCTCCCACTTTTGAATTTTGCATCGTCTCGCTTTAATCACAGGGTTTATTGAGAACACGAATAAATTGATTAAAACGCAAACACATTGATATCCAAATTCAGAAGCGCTCCCGTTGCAACCAAACACAAACGACGCTTAGTGACCAACTGTTTTCTCTCACAGAAGATACAGAGAACAGCAGGGCCATCAAAACCATTGTAATCAATGGAAATCAATTTTGCAAACTGCAAAAGGATTGTGAGGTACGACTTGCACAAGCTCTGCTAGGAATAAAAAAAGGAAGGTGTTTGTTGTATGCAATGACTTCTGTAAGGCAATTGATTTAAAGCCACACATGCATATATGGTGACCAAATGTTACTCTTGACATGACTACAGCATCAGGCAGAAGTCTACATGCACTCAGCATAGACCTGAATGTCATTTTAATTTCAAGTCTCTAATGATTGATTTGAACAACATTTTTGCTTTTTTAGGCGGAATTACTACACAAAACAATAATCGAAATTTCAATGATCCTCTATGGCTTCTTTGTTTTAAGCCATACAGGATTTGAATTTTAAATACAGGCTAAACAGATATATACACACACCCCATTATACTTGGATAAATGAGCCTTATTAATGTTTAGATCAATCACATAAGCTATCCAGGTAGATAAATGGTTTATGGTCAGCTGGAACAAAGTTTGGGTTGTTTGACCGCAGTAGCAAGAAGAAAGCTTGAAGTACGAAAGCTGAGGTTTACGAATTTTGAGAACACATGCATGTTGCAGCATCATCCTGAGTGTCTGTTTTAGTGTTTCAGTGCTGCTAGGTGACCTCCAAAGTAATCAATAACAACTTAAAGATGAGCAATTATGCTCCCTGGAACAGGTTAGGACAGGTCTGTGGGCAACACAAAACACGTTCATTACGTTTTCTTGCACCAAATCTTTCTAAGATAATAAGATCTCTCTGCTGACCAAATGTTCTGGAGCTCCGCTGGGGTTGCTAGGTAACGCCAGTGATTTGTAACGTTACATTCCAGAGATTTTTGACTACATTCACACTGAAGTGACTCAATTTTGATTTTTTTGTCAAAGTTTATGTCATAAAGGTAACCATTATAAATGAGTGCTTCCATTTTTGAGAAGAAAAGTGGTCAAATATTTAGCCAAAATTACACCAGGACCTGGTTGACAGCTGCAAAAACATTCTTGATTAATGGGGGTGTATGTTATATATTCAAGCATCTATTTAAATTATTTTTACAGTGTGTATTATAGAACATCCACAATAAGTTCAAAGTAAATTTCCTGCTTTTAAAAATAATCTAAGGTGCATTTTTGTGTTTTTTGTTGACAATAAAAACCGTTAAAACCATTAAACCGCTATAGTCATATCATGATGAGTCTAAGCCAATATCTGAGCGCCACTGCTTGTATCTTGAAAAGCTTGACGTGTTTTCAGTTTCAGGAAAAATACAGATTAAAACATGATCATATTTACTTAAGTAACATCTTCAGTAGAGCACTGGTCTATATTCAAGAAAGAACTCAAAGAAATATTTTTCTCAGTCCTGTGTAGTATGAGCTGACGACACAAAATGCGAAAGAATGTCATCCTTTTAGAGAGTAAGGTTATGGATACGCAGCTGATGTATTGTATTATATAGATGTATTGTTGAAGGAAGTAATGAAACCTCCGCCCCTTTAACCTTAGCTCCTAGAGGAAAGGTGACGGTTCATATATAACATTATTTACCCTTTATTGATTGTTTTAAAGAGGTGTCAGCAATTCAACTCCTTCTAACCCTTAGAGATAAATTACAGCAGGGAAATCATCACTGGATTCAATATGTAATTTGGTACAGAATACCCATATGACTGCTAAAACATTTTAGCGGTGTGCAAGTTCACTGCTGTAGTGCTGCTGAAAGCTTTAACACATCTCCACCTCAACATTAGTCTGTTTTTTGGGAGAAATATAAAATATAAACTTGTTCCAATCAAAAACAGTAACAAATGCAACAAGTCCTGTGCATTTTGAAATGTTTTGCTCTCATTCTTTTCTCGCATTCGTGCTTTTGTAGGATGGGACAAATTCTGGTTCTTTATTCCATTTTTCTGCTGAGTGACTGTATGACAGAGAAGCAGACTTTGTTCCGTGTGTATATATTTGAGCTATATGTAGAAAAATAGATTTAAAACAGTACTCTGTTTTATATACAGCTATGGCTTTACCATAATGGCATGCAGGAAAAAAACAAAACTAAAACAAAAGTAAGCCAGGATGAAAATTTAACTACCTGAGTCATTTTCTCTATTCTTCTTGGTTGAGACTATAGGGAGCAAAGGAACTTATTCAGATCTACGCACTAAAACTCAGAGCTTCGAATTCAGTCCACACCCTATTGTGAACGGTCTTTAAAAGACATTCCAGTTCTTTACATATATACATTTATGACATGCCTGTTATTCACAGTGTAAGAGCAGGAGCAGCAGATCTGCAAAGAAAAGGAAGCAGGAAGGGGTTTGCTTCAGTGTGTGCAAAGTCAAAGGAGAGATGATGGAGAAACACAGAAAAGAGAGAAAAAAACACACAAAGTGCATTGAGGGACGTTAGATGTTGAAGATAGATGGTGGCAGTGGTTGATCCCGTGGCCGTAACTTTGCATTGAGCATGAATCTGGATCTGGAAGGGTCGATTAACGCCGCTGCAACTTTCTGCTGCCGTCCCTCCTCCCCTTACCCACATCACTGTCACCAACACAGTTCAGCTATAAATGTGTCCTCCTCTGTCGAGTCGATGCTTCCGAACATCAAGCATCGCATGGCTTCATATATCTATCACATAAATATCTAATAGAAACAGGAATTTCAAAGCCAGACTGTATAGAGGACTTGGAGTTATCCAACAGCACCTTCATACTAAAGGGATTTTTTTTTTGTCCTGAAGCAAATGAAATGAATCTTCATGAGCAGTTAGAATAAAGCTTCAGATTTAAATCATGGCAAACAAAGGTTTGCCCGTAGAATAAAGAATGCAGGTATTCATAAAACATCTGACTCCCGGTAGTAGGCATGTATCGATCCTGCTTTGGGGACTTTGCTGCAGGAAACCTTTTCTTAGAGAGATGCTGAGTCCCCAAGCAAAACATCATCAAAAACCTGCATGTGTCCCTCTAAAGAGCAGCGAACATAAAACATCAAGAATGAGAAACTATCTTTAATAAGTTTTGCAAAGCTGTAATATTTACAAGAGTGGCTGGACTGTAAAAGCTGCAACAGCACCACTCAGTTTGCTGGATCTACTGGAAGATTTGAAGTCGAATGCAGATTTTGTCATGTGTGGATACTTCTTTGAGAACGTTTTCTTCCTTCAGCCTCTCTATTGGTCATCGGTTCTTATTTAAATCACAAGGTAGAAAGACTCTGCTGCCTGGAGATGCTCTGCTGTCTCCCTTTTATCTGCTCCAGCCTCACTGGTTTTGAATACTTTGTGATTTTTCAAACAGCTGAGTTTTTTCTAAAAGTACTTAAGATCTTTCCTCACTTTTTATTTTATGTGACTTTTGTATTAGCTGAAAAACCTCTGAAGTGATCCGTCACCACAAATAAATTAAGGTAGGTGTTTTTCTAATTTGTACAATGCCTTGCAAAAATATTCACGCCCCTTTAAACTGTTTTCAATTTAAAAGCACAATGTTATTGATCTCTACACAGATTTTAGACTTAGCGCCAACACAAAGCAGTGCATTAGTGAAAGTTTAGGAAAAATGACATTGTTCTATGTTTCTTCTGACTCATGAAGAATACTGGACTTTGACTAGGTCACTCCAAGACATGCATATAATTTGATCTAAACAATCTTGTATGTTTAAATTTGTCCTGCTGCAAAGTGAAGCAGTCTCGCTTGTTTTGCTGCCTTTCACAACTTTACTTCCAGGTTTGCCCTGGTTTTACCTCCATCATGATCTGTTGAACCTGCTTAAGGACAAAATCTTCACAGATGACACTGCCACCACCATGTATCACCATGGGACACCATGTTTACGGTGATAAGTCTCACATTTTGCTTATAGACCAAAAAGTTAAATCTTAGTCTCATCTCTGCACAGCACTGTCTTTGAGTGCCACAACATCCCTGCTGCAATAAACCAGAATACAATGGATGATAAGTGACTCTAGCTTTCACAAAACCTTCTGACATACCAAGGATGTATCTCAGCCTTTTGATTCAGGTGTTTTGGAACAGGAATGTATCCAAAAGTTGCAGAACAGTGGCTCTTGAGGAGTGGAGTTGCAGAGGGTTGTTTTAGATGTTTGCTCTCTTGCTTCTGGCAAACTGCAAACAGGATTTATTTCAGATTTTCTTCCAGAATATTTTCTCTTGCTACTCAAATAACAAAGACTATATTTCTGAAGGGCACAGCTGATAGTTGTCTTGTGAACAAATTCTTCTCAAGAGTTACCACGGATGTCTCTGATTAATGCTCTCCTCTATTAATATTAATTTCAACTTTCAGATGATGGATTAGAACTATCGCTGTTTTAAACTTCTTCATAATTTTATTCCTGACCTGGTAGAATAAAGGGAACTGAACAGTTTTCATTTGAAAAGGTTTCCTTGTACTTTGCAGGTGTGCACTGCTGTGGTCAATCACATGAAATCCCGACAAAATACATTGATGTTTGGTTGTAATATAATAAACATTTCGTGCGGTAAGAGTACGTTTGCAAGGCACTGAATCTGCAACTTTTTGAAATCAGAAACAAATTCATGAGCTTTTGCTCTTGAATGTATCTCCTCAACATCTTCAACCTATGTTCAGTATGTTTTCTCATTTATTCTGTTGTACAAATACTTTTAAGATATTGCAGTCAGTAACTATTTAAGCACTAAAACTCTTTATCATCCTTGCTGTTAAGCCTAACACATATGGCAGAGAGAAAGAAAGATTTGGATGGTGCCTTCTTTTTCCCGAAAAGTCAATGACTATGGCCACTCAAACATGTGCTTATAGCTGATAAGAAAGCCAGTCCCTCTCTAACATGAAATAGAATTTCATTCTTCGTCTTTCTTCCATCTGCAGAGAGAGGAAATAACCCTTTGTATCCTGTTGGTGTGGCACTGGAAAGGCATCCTGTGCTACAGCCCTGTTTTAATCAGCTACATCACGGCCATGCAGTGAAAAACTACTTTTCACTGTTGGCCCCCGGAAAAGAAATCAATCATCACCAAAAGGATGTGGGGGAGAAAAATATGGAAGGTTGAGAAATGGTGCAAAAATGCATGAGAAGTGTAATGCATAGATCAGAATGTGCTATATCATTCAGTGGTTATACTTGTTTTCGTCAGCATCCAATATGTACATTCAAATGACCTGGCAACACCCCAAGACAGTAAAAACTGTGCAGTTTGCTTCACTTGGCTTCTGTTCAGCTCAATGATTCAGCCATAAAAAGTCTGACGAGCTGACCGATTGCACCAAGGGATTCCAGCCAAGCTCTTTAGTGACTTGTTTTATTTCAGGGCTTTAGGTCTAGAATAGGGTCGCCATGCTTTAAGATCAGCTCTGTGATTCTCTCTTCATGCCGCCATCCTCACCGCAGGTTTGTAATCCCAGTCAGGAGCAAAGACGATATATCTCATGCATAACACGTTATCCTTTCATTAGCATGTCAACGTTCTGCAGTGTGGCTTGAGAGGAGCGTGAATGCTTTGTTTTCCGCCTCTCTGTGAGTTCTACCTTGAGTTACTCGTCTCTGCCAGTCTGTTGTTCATGATGCCGAGCGCCCCGACCCCCCCAGAGAAGCCATTATGGCGGGAGCTGCCGCAGACCGTCCTGGGGTATCCGTTGGCAGACTCAGACAGCTGCTTCTGCATGATCGCCAGCGACACCTTGTTCGATGCCGCCAGGTCCTTCATGGAGATCAATTCCCCTGATAGTCTCCGTCCCTCAGTGTCACTATCGCAAGGCCCGTCTGATTCTGGCTGATGGTTGAAGCGACCTTTGCGACCCCTGGAGCCCGGGCGGATGGCATTTCGCCTCCCCAGGAAAGCGTTGGCCTTATTGCAACGTTGGCAAAACAAACAGCTCATTTTCTCCAGCATCCAGTTGAGCACTTGCTTGATAACGATGGAAATGACGTTGAAGAGCGAGTAGATGCAGCAGACACCCATTAACATGAAGAAGAAGTTGGCCACCCTGTAGAGGCTTTGGTATTCGTAAGCGGCATCCTGGCTGCTGACGAAGTCTCCGAAGCCAATGGTGCTGAAGGTGACGAAGCAGAAGTAGAGCGAGTCTAAGTATGCCCAGCCCTCCACCGGGCTGTACATGGCCGATGCGCAGCAGGAGATGGTAATGGCCGACAGTCCCAGAATCAGCATCACGTGATAGACGGAGGGCTTCCATCCCGGCAGAGAGTAGGCCGAGAAGTCATGCCGGATCCCCGGTGGAAGGAGACCGCTGTTCCTGATTCTCCTCTCCCTCACGGCCTTCATCACTACAGCCAGCAGAGTGATGATGCGCTCCAGGAAGAGGTTAAAGAAGAGGATAGTGGCAGCACAGCCCAGAAGCCCGTAAAAAATAAGGAACACCTTCCCTGCAATTGTCACAGGCGTCGTCATCCCAAACCCTGCAGAGACATACAGATATCACACAGTTAGTTTCTAAGCCGAGACAGAACACTACTTTTCTTTAGGTCTGGGAACAGTTGAAATCAAAAAGCGTGTCCAGATATGAGCGAAAGGATTGTGTTGAGAATGCTGCATTTCAATGTAGAAAAAATTCACTTAAACCTTGAATTTGATATTTGCCTAACTATGAATCAATGATACTTGCAATAGAGTAGACAAGAAGAAATAAAAGCATAAAAAAACACAAGTTCCTGTTTTGACACTTACCTTCTTAGTTTGGACATTCAAATTAAAATATATACAACTTTTTGAGATACACATCAGTTTCAGACATTGATTTGTTGGAAACAGCAACTAAATTCCTATCGTTTGGCTTGTTGTCAGAGTTGAACAACCAATCTGCTACCCACTGGCTAATGATCATACACCTGATCGTCTCAAAGTTTGGCTAGTTTGCTTTTTATTTCAGCACTTAAATGGTTAAGATAGCTTGAAAAACTCAAAACTTTTGAATGTCACCTGCATAAAGGTAATATAATGGAACTCACTATTAATCATTCCAAGGTGATGGGAAAAACAATAAGGGCACCAAAACAGAGCCTTGGAAAACTCCACATATGATGGAGTCCAAACAGAAATTTCAGTGTCTTTTCAAAAAAAACTGATGATTTTCCTGAATAATTCCCATTATCTTTGTTGTGCAATATATTGCATATAAAGAGCTGAGCTGAGAATTTAATTTCTGAATATGTTTTATCTCCGCAGCTCTGTTATTTCACTCCTCAGTGTCTTCTAAGCCGCTGTCTCAGTTTAACTCGAGTGTTAAAGCGTCTTTCAGATCTCTCTGGCTTTACTGTGCGGCCAGGAACGATTACTGGGTAAGGTTTAATGTCATGCTAATGAAAATCGGGGATGGAGAAGGTCAAATACCATATATTCTCTCAACCATTTAACTGCCACAATTATAAAATAAATCACTGTATATATTTCCCTGACTGAAATAAATCAACCGAACTTACTTAAATTGAATATACTAAACCTTAACAAAAAAGGAACGGCTATAAACAAAAAAGACTAATGGTGCAGAAATCATAAATCTTTCAAGATCCAAAACCCACCTTGGATTCGTCTGTGGGAGTCACAGTTTCATATCATGGACTATATTAATAATAAATTACATTATTTCACAGTCCCTTCCACACATATTGGCTCTCCTGATAAAGATGTGTAAAAAGCCTTTAAATGAATCAATTTTTTACTCTAGTAGAATAACTTTACACTGAATATGTTTGAAAAAGTCAAATCCTTATTTTAAGCACATTAATTTGGCTTAGAAAAATTATAAATCTGAGAAAAATAGTTCAGAAAAAACATATATGTGGTGCTGCATTGATTGATAGCTATAGTTTTTTATACTTTGCACATTTGCAGTACCAAATGATCACCACCTTCTCCTATAACATTTTGCCAGGGTGGTGTTTACAGAAATATAGTTTTTATTTACTGGTCCCACTTCTTCTCACTGTGCCTGGTGGCAAGGTAAAGCTTTGTATTTTTTCACATGACTACCAATATCAGAGTATTTAGGCAAGTAGTGATTTTATGCAGTTGAACACACATCTGCATTATTTGAACAAGTTCTCTTGTCTTCCCCATTTAGCACAACGATTAGAAGCAAAAGGTCTAGAAGTCATGGGTTGCTAATTAAAAGCTCAAGCTCACTTTGATTAACTTTAATATTAAGGAATAATTATAAACATTGCTTCATTTAAATGTATGTTACAGGAGTCATTTAGTTTTGTTTTTTACCGTGTGTAATCATGTTACTGCAATAAAATAATTTTTTTTATTATCATTTGGATTGAATTCACTTAAACATTTTTAAAGCATCTTTATCTGGAGTGCCAAAAAGCATAGAAGGTGATAGATCTCTTTGAAAGACATTCATTAAGCTCCACCTGCTATATTCTAAGCTTTATCTCCTTATTTTATATTTTATGTTTATAATCAACCATCAACTACTAGAATTACCTGACTTGTGGTTTCTGTTCCAGGCTCAATGTCAGAACATGTTATGTACAAACACACATATATGCAGGGATTTATGCTACGTTATGTCACATATCAACAAAGCAGCAGATGTTATTTTTGTTAACAAATAAAATCGTGCTCAAATATCAACAAGTTCACTTTCGGGGCAAGGTTAATAGATTTTTCCATCAACCGTTTCAGTCTCCTCAGAGCATTAGGCCAGATCGTTTTCCTCCTTTTTTTCCTCCAACCATCCTTGTCAGGTAATAAATGGCATCAATAGCATGACAATACTTCTTTTATGATGGCCAAGATGGCTTTTTTGACCTTATCTCTGGCCGTGAAAACCACTCCGAAGCGTGTCTTCTGTTGACATGCCAGCTCATTTAGATCAATTTTGATTGATACAGATTGTTTTATAGAAAGAAGGAACACGGCTCGCTCACGTGTACAAAAACCAAACAAAGGACGACTTTTGCACGTTACAGATGTTGACATGCCTGCTTTTATGACAGTGACAAAGTTCACCAGCAGACATCGAGGAAACTCTGGGGTGCAGAAGGGCGAGGGATTCTGATCACCCAAATTGAGCCCTTCAGTGAAATCCTACTTCAGTGTTTTGTAGTTAATTAATTAGCATCCCAAGACTCTTTAACCTGCCTGAATCAGTGGGAAAACAGATTACCTCTTCTCAGAGCTTGCAGAGACAGCCTTCCGCACCGTCTCTCATTACCAAGTAAATTACCTAAGAGAGGAAAAGGCACCAGGCATTGATTCGGTGTAGCATTTCAGAGCCATTACTCCAGACCACTGTGTCAAGATACATTAGGGGATAACGTCCAATAATAGAAATCAAAGCCCCAACTAAGCAAACACAAGCTTGTTTGTTTACAAAGACTTCTTTATTTGCACAATAAAGCTCTTAAATAAAGGCCACAACTGAAGCCAGCCGGAGGGAAACGGAGGCTCTGATCTCAGCCAACGGGTTGAGATGAGTTATTTCATCCAGTGGAACTTGATAAGGCAGAAAATTATATGTGTGCTAATCCGATTCAGTCGGAGCCCCGGGAGAATATTTATTCATTAACATTAAGTAAAGTATTCTCAACTCAACATGGAAAATGACGCTATGCCTCAGTGGCTGCACACATAATTACACACCAGAGCTTCAAGAAGGAGGAGAGTTATTTAGATGGGGTCATTTATAACCATTAATTATGATTTGACAGTTTTTTTTAGCAAAGGTCTGTGCTAAAGGTTTCTGCGATCTGAGGAGGGAGATTAATAGATGATAGAAGAACACAATTTGACGTTATGTGTCTTTAAATGACAAACACATTTCATCAACACTTTAAAAACAAACACAACTGCTTTTCTGCAGGTCAATTAAAAATGTCCTTGTAGACCAATAGGTCTAGTCCAAACAATGTCTTATTCCTACAGGTGGAGGCCTGGATATTCAAATATGTGAGGCACAGGACTTTGCAAGGCTGCAATATCCAATTTTTAAAATCTTGGCAGTAAAAAGGCTACATTTGTTTATTTATATCTGTCTCATAAAATAAAATCAGTGTATCTTGTATTTATTCATAATCATCCTTAAGGATAAAAATGTTTTTCTTATTTACTGAATATCACTAATACAATTATTTATAAAAAAATTACAACCAAAGTGGAGATTTCACTCCATATTCTACCTCTATATCTGTCCACACAAATTAACCTTCTGGCATCTGTTGAATTCCTAACTGGAAGTCTTGGTTGTTTTGAAGTATTCTGATTGGCTGACGTAGGCTTTAGCTTTGCGCTACGCTGCAATGAGATTGGCATGTTTAAAGAAACACTCAGGTGCGTATTTGTGCAGGTTCATGTGGATGACAACTTTTCTGAAACTGATTCCGTGTATGAAATACATTTTTTTAAAATGATGAGAGGTTGATATTCGCTTTTATAAAGACCCGGCTACATGTTGACAAAACCTGGTACTTGATTTCAACTCTTTTCTTTTTTTTTTACTTTCAATTCTTAAATTAGTTTCTTAATTTGCAGAGAAACTGGCAAAAAGTTGATAATATTCTCTTCTTTTTTTAATATTAGACGGAACATTAATTTACTGGGAATAAAACCTTCCACTTTCTAGAATACAATAGGCATTATTAATCTATATGCATTATTGATCTTTTGTTTTGTTAGCCTTTATTATTTCTTTCAATTTTCTTAGATTTTTCTTTTTTTTTAATGGATGCAAGTAGATTGATTTTTATGTCCTGATTCTATTAGTAATTAACTCTCAGTGGTTCTTGTCATATTAATCTATTTAAGTGGTACATTATGTTTCATAATCTTCAATTAAAGTGCTATTGTTTTTTTTACTGATTTTAAATAAATTAAAATTGAATCCTGCTTTTTTCATGTAGGTGTTGCTTCCAGTGAAGATAAAATTAAAATTTTCAGAAATATATTTTGTTAGTTTATCAGACTGATTGATTTATGAACAACAAAATATTTTAAAGTAACTTAACGTCGCTACAACAATGGAGCTGTGTCTTTTTAATTTCAACAACATACAATAAACCCCCAAAACCTAATCTGTTCAATAGTTTCTGCAGAGCCTAAACATTAAAAATCTTTGGATGACAGCCTTACATTTTTCACAAATCCCTCGGGTTTCAGAAGACGTCTTAATTCAAAGCCTCAGGTTATCATAACGGGTCGATGCTGGGCTGTAGTGGATCAAGCTTTTCGGATGGATTTTACTGCCAGTGTTCAAGTGTAAATCACCTGCACTCTACAGTTATCACATAACACAATCTAAAATAAACAGCTCTCACTTCAGTGGCAAATCTAAGTGGTACATTATGTTCCATATTAAAGCAGAGGACATGAACAGCTTGGTAAAATTAGAACGGGTGGCGCTAATAGAAATATTAAACGCTCTGCATTTCATTTGCTGCACACTGTTGACCATTCAACTCTAAATAGCAGTCAATTAGCAAATTTCATACATATCAGCCACTGTGAGAGAAGGAGTGCTGCTTGAACTCTGCAGCATGCGAGCGTTTTTACTGGAGTTCTGGTCAGAGGGTTGCATACACTCAGCATTGGTGTGAAATTCAAATTATTGTGGCTTTTAATGATGCATTTTATCCATTTTTGTCCAGTTTAGAATAGTGATACAAGATATAAATTTAACAATCTTTAAGAGTAAGAATTGGGTACTCAGTGACTTTCTCTAAATCTTTAAATTTGACTAATTGGATTATTGTCTGACTTTGGAAAGTTGCAGAGAAATCACACGCTTTCTCAAAAAGTTTCTGCCAGATTTCTGGTTATTTGAACTGACTTAATAAATTGGTAACTTTGAATTGGTTGGTTGTCATGGACACTTCTTTAACAGATTGTAAGCTTAACATCACCCTGCTTTTGTTGTGGTCTGTATTTTCTCCCATAGGGACCTGCTGTTGACAGTGACGCCCCAGAGAAGGGCCCGGGGGGACATGGCCCCTTCTTGAAAAATGCTGGTTGAATGTCCCAGTCTTCAATTTAGACTTGAATGTAAAACTTAATAAATAAGTAAATACAAAATAATTAGACAAATAAATAAATTCAAGGTTTCCCTCAGAGAACTTGCTAAGTCCGTTGCTGGGGCGCTAGGGCAGTCATTCATTCAGCAGCCTGCCTCATTTTTGAGTTCCATTTTTTTTTACAGTTGACAGAAAATTAAAAAAAGGCTTATAATATGCTGGAGGAAACCCTGAATGTCCACCCTTATGTGCATTTTCTGACTCTGAGTTTGAAAATTCAGAACAACCATTCAGGATGAAGGCCAGGTCGCAGAGGACTGATCTAGTGACATTAAACATTTTGATCTTTGATAAATCATAGACAATTCAGCAAAAAGTCAAATTTGAGCTCTAATTTAGTTTTTGTAGTAGTCTATGAAGTTGAATGCTGTGTTATCATTCTACCCTGTAAAATTATGTCTGAATTATGACACTAAAAGATACAATAAAGCCTTAAATGGAAAGCTAACATGAATGAGTGACAGTGAAATGGCCTGTCTGTCACTTACCGTCTGTGGGAGTGAAATATTTTGTGTAAAAGTCGATAAAATGTTCAGCTCAATGCCAGATGGCACACAGAAACACAGAGGATATAATTTTCCATTAAGCATCTGGCTGTGACCATAGAAGTGTGACTGATTGTAAGCCATTTTCACAAATAAAAGTCCTACAAATGAAAGTATAAACATTAAGTGTTTTAATTATTGTGAAAATCTGACTCAAAACTCAAACTAGCAACATGTTACTCTATTTATTTGTTTTCAAGCTTGTCAAAGAAATAGAAGTAAAAGCCTATTTTTCTGCTGAAGATGAGAATCCATAAAACTGCTGTAATCAACACTTTTTAAAACAACACCGCATGAAAAGGCTGTTTGAACTGTCAACAACAATCAACGTCCACTGCACAGTGTTGAAGGTTATTTCAGGTCTTTTTCACTTAAAAATGCAGCCGAGTAGGAAACACTTATGAAGGGTAATCTTTGACCTGCATAATTTTGGCTGCTTTTTCGTGTCACTGTTCTTTCTTAATTATTAAATAAAAGAACATCACCTCAAACATTTGGCAAAATAATCACAAAATTAGTGCTGCGACTCTAAATCATGACATTTTAATAATTTCAACCTGTTAATTTAACTGGATATCATAATAAAAACAGAACATATTTTAGACTCTTATTAGATTTTTAGAGCCTGTTTCAAATTTATTTTCAGTCGATGTAACCAAGAGTCAACATTAAGTTATGGTTTTAAGTGTTATATTCCAGTTAGGTGCTGCATTAATAAGTACTTAATAAAAAAACATTAAGGCATAAATTGGCAGATAAAAACAAAGTATTTTTTGAGCTCCTTGTTTGTTAGTATTTATACTGAAGAATCTGTATTTTAGTCAACAGTTTACACAAGAACATATTTATATTAATATTTTATATAACCATTTGCAGAGCATGCTCAACAAATGTTTTAGTACCTTCAAATGTTACAGGCAACAAATGCACTTTTCTTTTTTAAAAATTAGACTCCCAATGGTAAATGTGCTATAATACAGTAAGGAAAAATTCAATACAACCTGACTCAAGGCATAACTTGGGGAAAGTCACACACACATACAAAAAAAAAACATATTTGTTTGAGAGAAACATGGCAAAAAGCAGAACTACCAAGAGTTCAGACAAACATAAAACAGAGAACAGGGTAAGAAAACCAAACAAAGCACAAAGGATCTGATGAGAATGAGAAAAGAAATAAGCTGCATGGTAAATAATAAACTCTGCACTATTTTCAGCTGCTTTAAAAACATTTAGTCTGCTGGATTCCCATAAAAACGCTGTAATACCACCAGCAGATGACAACAATTTCGAATAACTACGTTAAAATTCAAAAGCCTGAGGTTCTTTAGCACGACTGAAGTATTTCTAGGCTAAAGATGATTTATTGTTTTTCTTGAGGTTGGATTTTCTGAGAACTCCAGTGCAGGATGTTGTTCAGGTGAACATCCAAGTATTTTTAACTGTCCACTGTCTCAATTTTAATAACCTGGATATCCACTGCCACCAACTCCTTGAATTTCCCTTGTGATTATCTGTAAATGGTTCAGCTTCACATGTAGTTCATGTTTTTTTTTCTTTAACCTCTTGTATGAGTTCACCATCCTCACTTGAAATAATTTTAGTACATCAGTCTGTTAATCACTGTGCAGTTTTTTAGTATTCACTTATAATTGCTCTGAATGTGGTTCAAAGGTGTTAGAAATATTTTATTACCCTTTCATCTAAGATTTTGATTCTCATCTGCTCTTTAAAAGCTTCAGATCAGGGAATGTTGTTTTAATTTTTTAGAACTTTTAGGCTATTTTATGTTTTCAAACACAATTTTCAAATGCTTCTCGTTTTTACAGGTCTAATCATTAAAAACTAGGCCCCCCCAAAAAGTGGCATATTGCAGTGAATTTATGATTAAACTATGGGGAAATAACTTAATAAAATATGGTCCTGGTTGGTTTGTAATAATCATTTGTAATCCCTTTTCAAGGGCTGCATATATTTGCTTTAGATCACACAAACAAGAGCTGACATTTACAGAGAATAGATTTGTTTTTTTGCCAAAGCAGAACTTCATGGAGGAAAAATTTTACTCATTATCTGGGAAACTTTTCAAACTCTCAGCACCGTTTGACAGCCAGCTGGGTTCAGGCGTAAATGAAGGCAGGTTATAACCAGACTCCTGGTGTGTCTCACAACTCACAGACAGATCATCCTGCAGCTCATATTTTGTTTGATAAATGCCCGCTTGGCACCTTTTACAAATTAATGCTTCCTCGAAGAGGCATATTGATTCACTTTACTAGAATGTTATCCTCCCAAGGTTCTTGCTATAAATCTTTCCGTCAAATGTTAGGGCACCTTGCCTGTAGCAGAAAGGAGTTCAGTCAAAAAACAACAACAAAAAAACAACGAAAGGAGCTGAAAGGTCAATTGGAAAAATAAGGATGAAAAAAATTAAATAGGAAACTTTGAGGTATAAGACTCTTACATCCAGATTTTATCAGTTATCATCATAAAATAACCCTTTTCTTGCTATTAGGAATATATTATCACAAAGAAAATGGCTTATTTTTACAAACAACAAAAACTCAAATATTCCCTACTGATTGTTTACATCCCTGTTGGCATTAATTACACTTTTATTCATTTTTCTGCCGTTACTGGACATTTGTTTTTCTGCACTGTGATATACTTTATTGTAAATAAAGTATTAATGCTCAACACCCATACCTATTACAAAAACCCCCACAAAATCTTACCAAGAATTTTGTCTACCTTGTGCAAATCAAATTTAAAAGTAACTTTTCAGTAAAATGTAGAAACTTGCTTTAGGTCAATATTGTTCAACATTGATCAAAAATAGTTAGTTCGACACGCTGATTTTTATCAATAATAACAAGACATGTTTCCCATGTTATAAGTGAAAAAGTGGAACTGGTACTTTTTGTCAATTGACTAGAATTAATGATGTAGAACAAGCCACTATATTTTGATTAAAAAGGTACTTGAAAGTTAATTTTTGTCTTTTTTTCCCACAAAATAAGATATTTCCAACATAATAGACAAAAAATTGGTAAGACTTTTTTGTAGTGTTTTCCTAGACATCCTTTGAATTGTGCTTTCTATTTCTGACAGCTCCACAATGATTCTCATGCTAACTTAGTATTATTATTGTTAATCTTGTTATTAATATGCTGTGTGTCTTGATGCTGCTGCTGATACACCTGAATTAATATAAATCAAGGCTGTTTCTGTCCTGTTTCTGCAACCTCCCAATAAAACCAATTCTCTGCTATATCTCTGAAGAGCCTCAGATTGGCCTGAAACAAGCGGCAGCAGAGACCGCCACGCCCGCCCGCCCCTCTGATGACAAGCAGGAACTGATTAGTCACGAGCGCGGCGCGGCAGGGGTCCGCAGAGAGGACAGAGGGCCGAGGAAGCAGCATCACGGCCAGACCTGCGACACCATCACCGCACCATCTGCTGAGGAGCTGCCAAGTTTACTGACTGCAACAGAAATACACGCAGGATGCCGGCCAGGTTTACAAATAGCGCATCAAAAAATAGGTCAGTCTGTTTGGAGACCGTATCATATCAGTGCATCTGTGAACTGATGGTTGAGTTAAATACTGTAGTGCAACATGTCCAAACGCCAGCACAGTCAGTGCGGGACCCTGCAGCAAATCAATGAGAATTTATTGCCCTGCGCGCACACACACACACACACACACACACACACACACACACACACACACACACACACACACACACACACACACACACACAAAACACGCGTTAATGGCATTTGTTACGCTTGTCAAGGCAATTATAATGAGCATGCAGCCATAAGAAATATTGGACTGGCAGGATTATAAAGTATTGTGTGGGAACATTCATTAAAACACATAAATCATGGTTGTAGCACTTTGTGTAGGTTCACATCCTGTAAGGACCAATCAGATCAAAACCTGAAATTCATTGTTTTTTGTGATTTTATAACTACTGAATACATTTTTTCTTAAAGTGTATTTCAGTGGTTAAAGAAATGCAGAAAGAAAGCCTAGAGGACTGATGACTCTGCTGTTGTCCATATTGATTTTTGTTCTGAGGGGAAAAAAATAATAAAAAATTGCTCTGTTTTTAGATCCGGACCAACGTTTATTTCTCAGTGTTTTTTAGTGTATTTTTCATCTTTTTGGTTGGAAATAAGGCCGAAAAACAATCTGTGAAAAAGTATCTATAGCTGTTCAACTTTTCATAACCAAACTTCAGCCTTTTATGCTATTCTTTTATGAGACAGACCAAAACAAAGCAGTGCACAATTAAAAATGACATGGGTGAGGGGTGGTTCTTGTTTCTTCACAAACAAAAATGAAAAAACATGGGTTGTGCATTGGTTTTTCCACTACTCTGATAACCCAAAACTAAATTGGTTGCAACCAGAAAACCCACACGCACAGAGAGACCCTGCATAAAGAAAAAACCCCAAACACCCAGAACCTTCTTGCTGCAGGGCATCAGTGTGACCGTCCATCCCTCTGACAGTCCTGGATGCTTTCTGTTCAATATAACTGAACTTGAGGTAATTTGTAAAATGAGCTAAGCTTGTAAATACTTGCAGCTCTAGATGTGATGGAGTCATGAAGGTTCATCACATACAACCTCAATGAAATACAAACAGGGTTTTACTGTAGCAAAATGAAAAAAACATTTTCTAGCATGCTGAAGACTATTTTAAGGCACAGTGACTACAAGTTGAAGCAATGATTGTGTCTCTTTATTTCACTGTCATCCAGAGTTACACCTCCTCTCTCACAGATATAAGCTGTCTGCTTTTCTGCTGAGTATTAAACCTTTCTTGCTCGATCCCTTGTCTGTATTTGAATTAACGCTTAGCTACTCAAAGCTATGTAGTTTTATTCCCAGCCCAGCATTTAAAACATTCTCATGCGCATGATAAGCCTCCAAATTAAGCTAATACGTTTTACAGATGTGATTTGGCAGTACAAATACACACACACACACACACACACACACACACACACACACACACACACACAAACACA